>JARYGA010034901.1:0-16122 GCA_030545235.1 Helianthus tuberosus | reverse complement strand
AGGTTTGTTTCTACACCTGCATTTTTGCCCAGCACCAGTTTTTCCAAAAAAAAAAAAACAAACTTTAAATGTGCATAACTTTTGTTCTACTTATCCGATTCGCGTGATTCTTTTTCCTACGCGACCGTAGTTTAATTCTCCATCTCATGGAGTAAAAACCCGACATCTAAATTCACAAAATTTTAGAAATTCAAACTCTCGGCTTGAAATTCAATTTTGACACTTTTTGACCCGTTAGCGTTTTGATCAAACAAACTTGTTGGTTATCTTTGAAATGTCATGCAAATCACATTATATCAGTTTACTAATATTCAAGGTTCAAATTACAGGTTCTTATGCAAATCTAAACCCGTTTTGCATATCTACTTATTTTGACCCGTTAAGGGTATTTAACATTTTCTAGCTTAAATCACGATTCTTTTTAGTTTACATCCTATCTCCATTTTTTTTACGTATCCCAAGGACTCAATTTAACAAAACGCTTATTTCTAAACAACTCTTAAAGGTTGTTTGCCCTATTAACCCCTGAAGGGCTTTTTGGTCAATTTTAGTCCTTCATTTTTGCGACGAAGGACTTTCGCTAATATTTGACCAAAATATCACTTTTAGCTATAATTCTAAACATGCGTACCTGGCTCAGGTCATATGATTGACCCGTTTAAATACCTTTCGCTATTAATTTCTAGTTAATAGTAACGCGAACCATGTGTTAATTCCTGTGATCACAAAACTCAACAAGCGATCATCAAATATTATTGACAAATGGTGATCAACACCATTTGACCCGTTTAGTCGAAATGACCAATTAACATTACGAGATGGTATTTAATTACCATTTCACCCCTTTAACCTATCCCGGTTTACTTTTTGAATTCATCTTACTTGAAAATCGTTTCTCGTTTTGTTTGACCCGTTATGACTCATGCCAAATGGTGTCCTTTCAAATCCCTTTATCTAATCGTTAATCCATGTCCGGATTACTATTTGACTGTTTTTACCCTTTTTACCATAATTTATGGTTTCTTACTTTTCTCATTTTTTCCGACTCGCATTATATCGTGCCGAAACATCATGTTTCATTTACTTAATATAATTCAGATTCAATACTCGCAATCAAGTATTTTGTAATAAAAATAAAAAGGCGTAAGCTTCACTTACCTCACATCCAAACTATGCTTCTCTTTTCCTTCTTAGTTCGTTTGACCCGCATCCTTCCCCAAGCTTCCACCTAGCTTGTTACGCGTCAAACTATCATTATCGTTTTCAAGGTGGTTAGTTAAATCATAATTTAATACGATTATTCCACCTTACGCATTTTCTATTAAAAAATTCATTCGATCTTATTAATGGTCAGTTTGACTTTCAAAATTCAACTGTCCCTTTTTTAATATATATGAAATGCACAATTAAGTTCAACGAACTCACTTAGGCATCTCTTCGACTATTCGGTAGTCACTATTTTTTTTAGGCCACTAATTCACCCATGGTTCTAGCCGAGTTTATTATGTCTTCAACACTTAATCTTGTTCATGTGATTATCAAGACTAATTTGTTCATTCATTTCACAGGGACTAAGGGTTCCTCATATACGAGTGAAACCCGTTTCGTCATATCACTAGCATTCATCCGAACACCTAATACAATCAAGATCTACCTATCAATTTAGTAGTTAACATGATTTCAAACATCCATATTCATGAAACAAATCACTAATTTCACTACAACATTCAAAACCCTTTTTGAATCATGTATAATCAAATACTCAAATTTGGAATTTGTTTAAGTATTTCGCTTCAACTATCAATTATGATGATTTCTAGCACAAACATATCATCATCCTCATTATTTAGCTAAAACCCACTTAGCACATACAAGGGAATTCATCAAACCCCTAGTTTTTAACACTAATTCTTCAAGTTTTCAACTAGGGTTTGTTTCTAAACATGAATTTCATCACAACAACACTCATAGATTCATTATTCATTCTAGAATTTTGATTATGATTGTTCATCCTAATTTCAAAGTATCACCAAATAACAAAATTCAACATACCCTGTGATCCCCACGACTAGGTGATCACGAATTTGTGTTCATGCATCTGATTTGGGCTGGATTTGACCTTAAATTTGTTGATTTTGGGTGAACTAGGGTTTCACCCATTTTGGTCTCCTATTGATCGATTCAGAACACACACTGTGTGTGTGTGTGTGTTTTGTTTTAGATTTTTCTTTTTAATAATCCACTTTCTAGCTTGTCCATTTTTTGTCCCTCCAATATTCAAGGTTTATAAAAGGCTCACTAGTTCATGCTTATTTATTGTCTTAAAAACAAATAACTAACTAGGTTGATTATTCCTTGTTAACTTAGTGGGTTCCGGGAGTTATAACCCGCTTATTTTAAGTCCCGTTAACTCGGGCTCCTTATAACTCTGTTTTCTCAAAACATTTATTCTTCTTTTTAACTAATATTAGGATTATTTGTTTAAGTCCTAATATTCACCGGGTTAAATTTTACCACTTGCAGTATTTTACCCGTTCATTCCTATTAACGAGGTTTGATTACCAAACCCGTTTTAGGGGTATTACAAGTCTATCCCCCTTAAAGAGGTTTCATCCCCGAAACCTTATTTACGTAATTCTTTTAATTTTGACTAAACGAACTTAGTTTCATTTTCAAGACATTCATTCATTCTTTTCGATTTAACGTTTTCATTTATATTGACGCGTACATCTCTCATCTGTAAGGCCTCGCGGGCCATTATTTTTAGCTTGTATCCTTTATCTTTATTGACCGAGTCGTAACTCGACCACTTAGTCTCATCGGTCTGTTAACATGTTTATCCGGCGCTTGTATTATATTAACAAGCGCCTTGTATTTGTCATGACATTTTCCTAACTTTAAATAGTTTTACCGGCTAGAATAACTAGTCGTCGTCACTTCATACTCTGTCATCCGGGTATACTATTTTGCCATCTCCGGCCTTATGTGTGTTTAAATTTTTTTTAGTTTGCGTTTTCTCTGTCAACTCGTGTCAACTTCTCACATCAGGAAGTTTACGTCCACGGATTTATCCCCTTCTGTTGTCATTTCGGTAATGACTTCGCCCTTTTGTGACGTAACACAATTTAAATAATTTGTGGATTCTTTTGTCGATTTTGCCCGTTTAAATGTATTAGTGAAATTCTTCGCTTTTGTCAACCAGACCTTTCACATTCTCTTCGCTTTAACCCATGCAATTAACTTAACGAAACCCATCACTTTTATACTAACTTTACCTCCCATTATTATTTTACGAGGGTAGTTACAACCAGTTTCATCGTTTTACACTATTGACCTGTAGGTTCTTTCACATAGCCTCGCAGGCTTTTTCCTTAGATTTCCACCTTCTAAGGTTGAACCCCATCAGTTCGTTTCTTTCTATTCGTGACCCGAAGGTCTTTTTGGTCCCGTAGACTTAACATTAATTATAATCCCGTAGGTTATGATGATCCCGTAGACCATCTTCTATTCGAGTCTTTATATATATATATAGGGAGAATATCATGCGAGAACCACCTCTTATTGTGAGAACCGCGAGAACCAATGTGAACACAAAAAAAATGCCTAAAAATAGCTAAAAATCACACAAATTTTTTTTGTTTTTTTTAATATTTTTATATAAAAATCGCTACTTTTCGAAGCAAAAAAAAAAAAAATTAAAAATTTTTTTTTGCCACTAAAAGTAGCGATTTGAGCATAAAAAATATTAAAAAAAATTTTAGATTTTTTTATATTTTTTTAGGTTTTTTGGGGGTTTAGTTTTTAGCATTTTAGCTTGGGGGGAGGGGGGTTTAGGTTTTTTTTTTTTGGGGGGGGGGGTGGGGGGGGGTTTAGGTTTTTAGGGGGGTTGGGGTTAGGTTTTTTTAGCTATTTTAGGTTGTGTTCACATTGGTTCTCGCGGTTCTCGCAATAAGGGTGGTTCTCGCATGAACTCCTCCCTATATATATATATATATATATATATATATATATATATAGTGGAGGGTTCAAATGAGAAGAAATTTTTTGTAAGAATAAAAAAGAACAAACTTCAACCAATAAGAATGCTTCATTTTACTTCATTTAATTTTTGTATTTAATATGAGTGTAAGGGTATATTGGTAAAATTAGATAGATCTTTAATTGTTAGTCTTCCTTTTTAATAGCTAACTAAATTAAATTTGTAACTTAATTTCAAAAAAATATATATATATCTTTTCAAAGAAGAAAAAAATCAATTTAAAGTGTAGGATAAATTATGAGGTGTGTAGGATGAATTACGAGTTGTGTAGGATAAATTTCAGTATGTGTAGGTTAAATTTCAAAAACGTGTAGGATAAATTTTGACGTCTCTAGGAAAAATTTTTAGTGTGAAGGATGATAGTCTTTATGACTATTTAATTAGTCAAACATAATAATAAATGAGATGAGAGAAAAACTATTTAATATTTTACAACTGTACCCTTTGTTCTTTTTCTTCTCAATTTAATTTTCTTCTCAAATGAACCTCCCCCTATATATATATACGTATGTATATACGTATGTACATATATATACGTATGTATATACGTATGTATATACGTATGTACATATATATACGTATATATGTACGTATATATATATATATGTATATATATATATGGCGTCATGGCACCCCTTTTTATGTTTAGAATTATTTACTTTTGCTTTTTGGATTTCATTTGACCTTGACCGTAGTCTAAGGATACATTTGTTTCCTTTCGAATTTATCATTCCGACTTTATGATTTCTAACGTCATTTACACGTCGGTTTGTCCTACGCTTACCGTTACCCGGTTCTTACCTATACTTCTTTAAGACCAGTTACCCGGGTTCTTTATCTTAGTGTTTTTAACATTCTTGTTTCGCTAGTTTGCGCTTTTCCTATCTACATTCCTTTACGACCCATCACATAGGTTCACTAATATTTTGCGCTTCCATTATTTGGTTTGCGCTTACTTGTACTACAAAGCTTTTATACTTTATTTATTTCATTTGACTTATTTGTGTGAGGTTTCATCACTTATGAACGTCAACCTTCGTTCTTTATTCGATCCGTTCAATTTTTAAAATAGTTGAACGCGGTTATCAAAATTTCTATTTGCAAATTCTCATCGTCTTTTAGTCATGATTCCTAATCCGAGTCTTTTGACTTTCTATTTCGCATTCTCGTCTCTTGGTTTACGCATACTTTCAAAACTCCTACCCATCATCGGGTGTCTTTACCGAGGTCATCATCAAGTAACCATTCTTATATTGTTTTAGACGTCGTTTTTAATTTATTTGGTTATCTTAGTGAAATCCACCGCTTTTAATCAATTAAGTCCTTTATTCTTTATTTAATTCATTCGACTTGTCCGTGTGAATTTCATCACCTGTGATAGTCAAAATTTGATCTCTATGCCTTAGCATTCCTATTAGTCGGTCTGTATTTCCGTTTACTTTATTCTTTGTCCCTTCTCTCGGGCTCGTTATCCTAACGTAATGTGATCCCGTCATCCGACTTGCGTTTACATTTACTATCAAACATCTTACTTGTTTGATTCATTTGGGTACCTTTTTAATTCATCTCATTCACCCCGTCCTTACTACATCGGATGTAAGTATGTCCATCATAAAAGTTCATGGTACCACGTGTTCACTACTTACTTGGCCAGAGTAAGCGATCAACACCTGATATACATGCCCTTTTATAATTTTCACATTACATCCCACGTAAGTAACGCCTCTATTTAGTTTTCTTGGAAATAATATCCTGGATAGGTATTCTATTCAGGTTTTTCCAAGTTTTTAATTTACACATGCAACGGTCAGTCACTACGTATTTGCTGCATATTACTATTCGTGCAATAAATTTAAAATGTGCACCTGTAAATGCTTGCCCTATCGGGCTTTCCATGTCATTAACCTTGTTCGCGATCATCACGCAATTTAGGTCCTTGATGAGCATACTCCACTTGTCGTATTTCGGACCGTTCCTCTGTCAGTGTCACACCCCAACCGATGGCGGAGTCATCGGGGCATGGCACTGAGCGAAACAAATTGTCCAGAAGTTTCCACAACAATTATCAAAACTATTCAATTTAAATGATACTGTTGGATCTGAGTTTCTTTTTTATTGTATTTTCGTTTGAAATTAAGATGGAAATGAGAGAGTTGTGCAGCGGAATTAAGATGAAAACAAACTTTGCATACAATCAAACGAGAGTAATACTTTAATCAAACATCTTTACACAATGAATCGAAAGATTGAATTTGTTTCAACAACGATTACAATGATTGATGAATTAATGCAAACTCCCCCTCAGCCAGAGCTCAGTAGTTTGTTCGTGCAAAGAAGACAATGTTGTAAAAGAGCTAATAGAACAGTACAAAGTACTGAACTATTTATAGGCACTCACAAACCACTGAGCATCTTAGCTGACGTCACCATGAAAGTGATATCTAACCTCCTAACAAACTCTAACCTCTGATCAATACAAACACTGATGTACTAACTACTGCTATTACAATTCATTACATAAAAGACACTTAAACAGCTGCTGCATCCTTCCACTGCTGTGAACCCAGCAGTGCTTGTCCGGATCAGCAGTACTTGACTCAAGGCAGTAGATAGACTCAGCCGAGCTTTGTTCTTTCATCAGTCTTTGACATTGGGCAGTAGATGCAAGGCAGCAGTTATAGGTCAGCACTTAGTAAGATCAGCAGATAGGAGGTCAGCAGATATGAAACCACTTTCAAGGGGAGAGATTTGCATGAACCAACTGTAATCGTCTGCTTATTCTGGATCCACTGCTCTGATCCAGTTTTGGCTTTAATTATCTGTTCCTCTGATAGGGTTCAATCCCAACAATCTCCCCCTGGAACAGATAATGCCAAAACTCTTCATTATTTGTGGAATTCTTTATTGCCTCATCAACAGCTCCCTTATCTGACCTTTAAATTGTAATTCAAAGTCTAGGGCATCTGTATCTTCATCATCCCTGCTAAGTGGAAGATCAAGGAGATCCTGCAAATCTTCAAGACTCAGGCCAAGAGCTTGTTCCCTTGATATTTTCTCCACTTCTCCACCAGACCTGAGCAAAGTCAATACGCAGGTCTGTTTGTCAGTTTCCCACTTTTGTATTTTTGAGCCTGGTGGGTTTCTTGGGAGATGTTTATTTGCAGAAGTATTTGGAGAGGCTGGCCTATTCATGACTGGCTGAGCAGTACTTGCAGTTTGATCCAAACCAAGAGTTTCCATGATCATTTTCTTTATACCCTCTTTTCCAAGGTCTTCACCTTCCATTAACTCTTTGATGGTTTCAGCAATCAGCTGTTTCTGTGGCCTTCTTTTGTAGATGGCAGCACCAACTGGAGCTGTGGATCTCCTGATTTGCAGCTTTGATGGTCTTTTTGAAACCGCTGCTTCAGGATAGTCAGGCTTTTGAGGAACTGTGGGATCTTTCTTTCTTAATTGTTCCAACTTTTTGTAAGTAGCCCTGACCACATATTCTTTCCATCTAGCAACTTGTCTTTTGTTTCCATAATCAGCTGCTACCAGTTCCTCTTTCATTCTCCTCAGCTCTTCCTGTTTGTCAGGTATATTCTTTCTAAACTTTGCCCAGTTAGGAGGAGTGTGAGTGACTTTCCTTTTTATCATGTCTTGAATTCGTGCTGCTTCGTTTTCAAGTTCAGGAATAGTCCACTCTTTGTACATGTATCTCTCTCCTTTGTACTTCTTGTGAGCCATGATGCTTTCAATGTAGTCTTTCTTCAGAGTTTCAGCTGCTCTTTCAGAAATTTGTTGACTAACATTTTTTGCAAATTGCTCTAGAGATCTGACTTGTGTGAGCAAATATTGACTTCTCTGTGCAATTTCTTTATCAGATTTCCCTTGTGTGTTTTTCTTTGAGATATCCTCTGCTTGCTTGGCCTTGATTTCCAAATATTCATCAACATTTTTAGGCCAGGGATATCCTTTTATTGATGGCAACCTCCGTTTGGCAGGGTCATCCTCAAAGTAAAAAGATTTTATTTCTTCTCTAACAGCTGCTAATTCAAGAGGAAATTGAACACCTGCAGGAGGTAAGGGCTTGTACATTTTAACTGAAGAGAGAGGAACAGGTTTTGGAATTGTGACAAGTGCTAAAGATTTTGAAGATGTTTGTGGTGGTGAATTGTCATCATCTTTGAGAATTAATCTTCTCCTTTTTGTAGGAGGGACTGATGATGTTTTGGATGGAACAGTGGTGGTAGATGTAGTGGCAGTGGATTGTGATTGACTAACAGCTGTTGAAACAACTGGTGTTTCAACCACTGTTGTCATTACAACAGATGTTATAACATCTGCTGTCTTCTGCTGTATGTCAGCAGGTGTTGTTTTTGGTGGTGATGATGGTAAAGCAGTGGATGTTGTGTGTGTTGAAGTGGTGTGTGTTGTTGGAACAACTGTTTGGCAAGCAGTAGTTTTTGTAACTCCTGTTGCATCAGCTGTTTTGTATGGTGGTTTTTTAGCAGACTTTGAATGTCTGGTTGGAATGGATTTGGGTTGCCTCACTTTTCTAGTAGGCTTCTTCTTTTCCTCAACAGGATTTTCATGATCCTTTGACCCAGAAGTACCCTCATCTGGATGATCCATTCTGTCCACCCTGGCTTTCCTTTTGGCCTCTCTATCCCTTTTTACACTTGCAATTGCTTCTGCTAGTGCATTTGTTGTCACATCAATTTTCTTGCTGCCATCTGGCAAAGGGATCTTTTTGGTCATGTTTGAATTTTCTGGTTCAAGATAGAGACCATCCTCTATACCCTTCTTTTTCAACTCCTTAATTTTCTCCCCCTTTTTGGCATTATCTTCGGGGATTTGATAAATGTAGCGGACTTTTGGAGGAGCATTGCCAGTGGTGTGCAAGATCTGAGTTTTGAGAGCCTTTAAATCAGCCTGAGTGTTCTTAAACCTTGACTCCATTGCATTTCTCAGCTGTTGTACATGTTTTTCATGTTGCTGATCTGCTAATTGTGCTTGTTGTTGGAGAAAAGATTGAAATAGATTCCAGAGCTCATTTGTAGCAGGTGCCCTTTGTGGAGCAGGTGCTTGAGGTGGAACAGCAGTTGATTGTACCTTCTGAACTTGTAACACCTGTTGTAGCATATCTTTGAGTTCTGCAACAGAGTTATCAAGCTTTGCAATATGATCCGTCAATTTCTGGTACTTTAAACCATCACCCAGGTTAATGAGATCATCTGATTTCCCACTAGTAGTGGTTTTATCAGTGGTAGATGTAGGGAGTATACTCCAAACATTAACCACTGATGCCCCTTTTTCTTGGTACTGGGGTCTTCTTCCTTCAACACTTGACAACCTTTTGATGTTGCCAGTAGGATAAATAAATCCACTGGTGGTTGGCAGAGGTGCTATAAAAGGAATTGCCTCCAAGGAAGTCTTATTAATATAACCACTGTCCAACTGTAAACCTGTAGGTACAACAGTTGTAGTGGCTGCTTCACTTGGATTACCACCAAGAGTTACTTGTAACTCATGGGGTGTAACCTCCTCAGGTTGTGTTGGTGGGTTAGCAAAGATTGATACATCAGACCCAGTCAGTTGTTGAGGTATATTCTCATTAGTAGGTGACTGAGAAGGACTGGTTAATGCCTGGTTCAAATCAATTGCATCCAACAGTGGTTTTATTGGTAAGGGAATTGTGGATGTGATGATTGGTGTAGAAATAGGATGTGTCCCGGGCATTGGACTGTGGATGATAGAAACGAGTGTTTCCAGAGCATCATGATGTGGAGACCCTATTTGTACAACCTGTTCTTTTTTTGAAGAAACAGGAGGAGTTTCGGTTATGGGTTGAGATATTTGTACCAACTGCTGTGAGGAAGTAGCAGCAGTGGTTTCTTGTGACTTTTGTGTTGTCACTGGCAGGTGCTCTGGTATCTCATCCTCCAGAGATGCCTTTTTGATGGTTTTGGGGGGGGGGGGGGGTTTGTGTTTTTCTTTTTGGTGATTTTAGGTGTGGGTTTCAAAACAGTTGTGCTGCTGCTTTGATCACCTTGAGCAGTGGGCTCAGCAGCAGATACCTGAGGAGCAGTTGTAACTGCTAAAATCTGCTCAGGCACCTCTGCTTGTGTTTTGCAAGGTGCTAACATTCTTGAAAAAGTTTCAGCTGTTAAACTGTTTATTTGAGTAGAATCACCTTGGTTTATTACAGCTAAATCATCCTTACTGAATTTCTTTGAAAAATAGTAACTTAAAAACCTTGGAAACAGTAAGAATGATTTTGTTTCAACATTATTAACCAAATCTTTAAAAATTTCCTGAGAATAGTTAAAATTTTCTCCTTGAAGAATTGCATATCCCAGATTTTGAATCTTTAAAGGGATTTCATTGAAAGAAGTGGTTTTGTTTGAAACACATAGTAGGAGGGTATGAAATAAAAATCTGGTTGCAGATGGAAAATAACCTTTTTCTAAGGTAATTTTCTTCATTATTGTGGCTTCATACCCTCTCTCAATGAAGTCAGTTTGTAACTCGTTTTTAGTGAAAGAAATTTTACCTTCCTGATCACCGAGTTGAAAGACCTCTGAAATGGATTGTGGCGTGATTTGGACAGCTTTACCCTTTATAGAAGAGTTTATGGTGGTTGCAGTGTCTCCTTGTTTTTCAAGGGTTGCATTCTTCCAAAACTCCCTTTGGGTCGCCAAATAGATTGGTGCATCGGCGGTGAATAAAGTTTTGTACTTTGATTTTGCCATGATGTCAATGATGGAATCGAACACATTGGTGGTTCCTGGTTTTGTGAGAAGACCCAGGAGATTGTGAGATGGTTTATATGGGATTTCAGTGGAGATTGCGTTTTGAGAGGCTGTTTTTTATGATGATTTGGATGAGGGTTTTGCAGATTTCTTAGATTTTGTCATTGTGAGGATGATTGATCGAAGAAATTTGTGAAGAAATGAGATGAAAAACTGCTTTGAGAAGAGAATTTTTAAGAATTCAATTCGACAGTAAAACCCTGTTTTGGTGGTGAATGGGGGATTTTATAGGGAAGAAAGTGAATGCTGAGGTGGCAGCCGTTACAAAAGGTCTGACCAATACGTACTGCCCACGTGACAACCCCTGTTGAAAGTGAAGGACAATACTTGTGTGATAGGGACAGATGAAGGCAGTGGTATGAGAGCAGTGGATGATTTTCACTATCAGTGGATAGCATATCAGTGGATAAGACACTGCTTTTGAACAACAGAGTTTATCAAAGTAATGAGAGAGCAGGGGTTGACTTTTAGCAGTGGACAGACTTTTGAAGGAAGCAGACTTTTGAACAATCAGTGGTTAATGGCAGACTTTTAAGGATTTTAATGAAAAATTTTCATTGTTAGCTATTTTTAAGGATGGAGTTTTGATTTTCTGAAAACATTTTGTTGCTTTTATTCATAGAAAAACAAGGTGTTGCTTGTTATTCCATGTTCAGCATTCCAATTCTAGAGACCAAGCTTTCAAAAGTGGCTGTATCAAGTGCTTTTGTGAGCACATCAGCCAGCTGGTCTTTAGTTGGGACATGATGCAGAGAAATCAAACCTTTTTCATAGCAATCCCTCACAAAGTGATGTCTGATGTCGATGTGTTTGGTGGTTGAATGGGAAACTGGATTTTTGATGATATTTTCTGCTGCCTGACTGTCCAACATGAGTGGTGTCTTCAAGGCAGTGATACCAAAATCCAGTAACTGATTTTGAAGCCACAGGAGTTGGGCTGTACAGCTTGCAGCAGCAATGTATTCAGCTTCAGCAGTGGATGTTGAAACAGCTGCTTGCTTTTTGCTTTGCCATGAGACTAAGCAATCACCTAGAAACTGGCACCCTCCTGATGTGGACTTCCTTGTGGTGTGACATCCAGCAAAGTCACTGTCTGAGAAACCAGGCCCTTGGTGCTTGTTTCAAGCCATACAAGGCTTTGTTTAGCCTGTAGACATGATCTGGATAAAATGGATCCTCAAAACCTGGAGGTTGACAAACATACACCTCTTCTTGAATTGTACCATAGAGGAAAGCACTTTTGATATCCATTTGAAACACCTTCATATTGTGGTTGACAGCAAAGGCCAGGAACAGTCTAATGGCTTCCAATCTTGCAACAGGGGCAAATGTTTCATCATAATCAATCCCCTCTTCCTGTCTGTAACCTTGAACCACAAGCCTGGCTTTATTCTTGACAACAATACCCCTTTCATCAGTTTTGTTCTTGAAGACCCACTTTGTGCCAATGGGACTAACCTCTTCTGGCAGTGGTACAAGCTCCCATACTTGTTGTCTTTTAAACTGTTGGAGCTCCTCTTGCATGGCCTCTACCCAGCTGTTGTCTTTCAGTGCCTCTTGGTACTTGACTGGTTGATGGAGTGATAGAAAACCAGCAAAAAGACAAATGTTTTGGGTTTGACTTCTTGTGAGCACCCCTTCATTTATGTTGCCAATGATTTGATCAGGTGGATGAGATCTCAAGAAGATTAAATCTCCTTGGTATGGTATGATGGCATTGGTTGGTGAAGGCTGCAAATGTGTATCATCTGAGCTAACCACTGCTGGGGACTTTGATGATCCAGCAGTGGCTTCAAAAGGTGGTGGTATAGGAGGTAATGAAGTGGACAACTGCTGACTTTTATCCACTGTTTGAGGACTTTTGTTAGCAGTGTTTGAGGATGTGGAAGCAGTGGTTGATGGGCTACTTTGGTCAACAACTGTTGAGGTAGCAGTGGTTGAGCTTTGACAACTGTTTTGAACAGCTGGTGCTTTTCCCTTTGTGGCAGACCTTTGAGGGATGATGATTTCATACCCATAGTCTGGTGTTGTATCCTCTGATGGACCTGCACTGTTAGTCTTGACAGCAGTATTTTCAAAAGTGAATTTTTCAAGATCAAACAAATCTGCAGGGTTTGCTGGGATTTTCATTGATGAGAGTTCATTGAACTTAACATTCAAAGTCTCCTCCACTGCCTTAGTCCGTGTATTGAACACTTTGTAGGCCTTGGCAGTGGTTGAGTATCCCAGATGATAACCACAATCAATTTTGGCTGCAAATTTTGAAATGGAATCTTTTAAGTTCAAAATAAAGCATGGGCAGCCAAACACTTTGAAATATGAGATCAGTGGTTTAATTTTATACAGAATTTCATAGGCAGTCTTTTTGTGCCTGGGGTTTATTAAAACTCTGTTCTGAACATAACAAGCAGTGTTTACTGCCTCTGCCCAGAAAGTTAATGGCAAACCTGAATCTGCAAGTATGGTTCTGGCAGCCTCAATCAGAGTTCTGTTCTTCCTTTCCACTACCCCATTCTGCTCTGGTGTTCTTGGGATGCTGTACTGCCTTACAATCCCTTTCTTCACACAGAAGGCATCCAACTCCCTATTTTTGAATTCTGTGCCATTGTCACTCCTGAAGCTTTTCACTGGAAGGTCAAATTGCTTTTCAACCTGTATGACAAAGTCTTGCAAAATGCCTGCAGTTTCATCTTTTGAGTGCAAAAAGAAAGTCCATGTGAACCTAGAAAAGTCATCAACAATAACCAAACAATATCTTTTCTTTTTGAGGCTCATGACTTGAACTGGGCCAAACAAATCCATGTGTAGCATTTGCAAACACTGGGTTGTTTTGGACTCTTCAATGGACTTGTAAGAACTTTTATGTTGTTTTCCTTTTAAACAGGAAATGCAATGTTCAGGACATGAAAACAATTTTTGTGGTAGGCCTCTCACCAAACCATTTTTTGAAATTTCTGTGATTGTCTTAAGATTTGTGTGTCCCAGCCTTCTGTGCCAAAGTTCTGTCTCTTTGTTAGAGGCAGCTGAGAACAGACAGGCATCAGCTCTGGGACACTCTTTTGACATGTCAACAACATAAACATTGCCACTTCTTTGAGCAACAAGTTTAGTTTGACCAGAGTTGATTATTGCTTCAATCTTTTTGACCATTTCTGGTCCAACAATCCTACAACAGTCTTTTGTGAAGAATGACCCAAATCCCTTGTCACTCATTTGGGACACACTCAGAAGGTTGAATTTTAGATTGTCTATTAGATTGACATTTTCAAATTTTACTTTTCCAGACTCCACTGTACCCGACCCCAGAACTTTTCCTTTACTATTATTCCCAAAGGATATATCACCCCCTCCATGGATTTTAAAGTCTTTGAGGAGGGCTTTACATCCTGTCATGTGCCTGGAGCCTCCACTATCTACATACCAAAGACTATCAAAGCATGCAGAAGCTCCCTGCACATGAAGTAAAAGGATTAGTTCATTAAGGTGTCCAAAGCCAACAAGGCTTTGGATGGGGTCTCAACAGTGTCTGGGATGGATGCAGAATGATGGACAGTGGTTAGGTCAGGAGTTTGAACTGTTTTAGGACAGTGTTTCTCTAACCACTGTTGTGGGTCCTGACCAATCATCTGCTGGTAACCAAAAGGATGCTTGTTCACTTTGGATTTAGAGGGCCTTTTGTAGGCCTCATAAACGTGAGGAATCCTTTGGTAAGACTGTTTTTCTCTGCCTTTTCTGAACTGATTGGCAGGGGGTGCATCAGTAACCTGAACATCTCTTTTGACAGATGTTTGGTTCAGCTGTTTTGTAACAGCTGTTTGAACTGGCACAAACAGTGGTTGTTTCTTGGTGAATTTGACAGATGTTGATGATGATGATGGACTCAAGGATGTTTTAGCAATGTACTCATTCTTTTTCACATCAAAGTTTTTGAGATACACACATGCTTGAGTTTTGTGGTTTGTTTTACCACAGACAATGCAACCTTCAGCTGAAACAATGACACTTGTTCTGTTTAAATCATACGCTTTTAAGTGGAAACAA
The DNA here is from genome assembly GCA_030545235.1 of Helianthus tuberosus. NCBI lineage: Eukaryota > Viridiplantae > Streptophyta > Magnoliopsida > Asterales > Asteraceae > Helianthus > Helianthus tuberosus. The sequence goes on along the minus strand of JARYGA010034901.1, from coordinate 1,245 downwards.
TCTTTTGTAAGATGATTCCTTTTCTCACAGAATTCACAAACAAGTTATCAATTTTTTCTTTCTTCTTTCTCTTTTCAGACTCCTTTGCAGCAGAGGTTTTAACCACTGCTGGGATGTCCTTGAGAGGTATGACTTTAGCTTTTGGAGCCTTGACACCATCAGTTGATGTAAAGTCCATTGGCTTGAAATTTTCAAGAATGTCACACTCATCAGACCATTTTGGTTTAAACTGGTATTCTTCAAGCTCCTCAAAAGTAGAGGATTCCATTGGTCTGTCAAGTGTGATTTTGTTACCAAGTTTGTCAGTGATTTTCACTTCTTGGCCATTCTTGTTTGTGGGGATGAACTCAGTGGTTACATCAGTGGTTTGAACAGATTTTTCAAAAGCAGTGTTTTCATCATCATGTTTTCTATAGCCAACCCCAAGTTTCACATTGCTTTTTCTCTGTTTTTCAAGCATAACCTCATATCCTTTGCAAGATTCCACCCATCTTTCACAAGTAATCTGGGCGGACTCCAACTCCTTTTTGCAAACTTGGTATTTTTCTACCATAGTTTGAAGTTGGGTTTTGGTTATACTTTGCTCTTCTTTTAGACAGCTGTTCTCTTTTTCTTTTTCAGTCAATTTGTTTTTAAGTTCTTTTAAAGACCTTTCAAATTTGACCTCATCAGACAAGATTTTATCCCGAAGGTTTTCATTCACCTCTTTAATGTTAGCAAAAGCAATTTTGCAATTGTCAGAACACAGTTTTTCAAGAACTTGAGGAGATACCTTGGCAGCTGCCATCATTGCACAATCACATTGATGATCTTCCTCATCATCAGCTTTCACCTTCTTTTCACCAGCCTTTTCTTCCTTCTCTTCTTGTTTGTCCTCTTCGGACCATGGATCTATCAGTGGTTCAATCAGGGAACCTGAACTTTCTCCCAACAGTAGTTCACCAGCCACAGCAGTAACCACTGCTTCAGTCACCTCTTCCACTGTTTCAAAGCTCTGCTGTTCCTCCTCAGTTTCAACCCCCTCCTGTATTGACTCTAATGCCATCAAACAAAACTCATCATGAGAAGAATCATTAGAAGCATAGAGTGCAAAATTTTCATCATTAAGGTCTTCAGGCATACTGCTCCAGTCAACAAACCCTTGAGTGAAAAAACTTTGTTAATCTGGTTGTGCTGCTGCTGGAGCAGTGGTTTGAGGTGCAACAGGTTGCACTTGTACCTGTGGAGCAGGGGTTTGAACATATT
>JARYGA010034900.1:0-29727 GCA_030545235.1 Helianthus tuberosus | reverse complement strand
ACGCTCACGGGAAGTCCTTTCGGCCATATTTAAATACTCGTCATTCTCATTCGGAGGGTTACCGGTTGTAAGTTGTTTAATAGTCGATATAACTTTTTGCAACGATGTAAAACTCTTCTTCATTCTCTCATCCACGCCCTCTTGAAACCACGAGTTATTCGCTTGCACGTCATTCACAATTTGTAAAAACAACATTTTCGACATACGAAATCTATGACGAAAAAATTCTTCGTTGAATTTGGGCTCCACGACAAAATAATCTGCCATAAGGGTTTCGTGGCCTTTCTTTTCGATCACGTCGGACAAATTTCTTTTTTCTAGATGTGTCTGTGTCTTCTAGTGTGGCTTGCTCGATGAGATTTTGGAAAAAAGAATAAGCTACTATCGCTTGAGGAAGAATCATCGTCTTCACTAATGTCGAATAGAATGAAGAGTGGTATGTCATCCGCCATTTTTTAGAAAATATGGTTAGATTTTTGGAATGTGAAAGAAAGGATATGGTTGATAGAAATTTGGATTGAGAAGAGAAGTGAAAAATGGTGTTGTTTATAAAGAAAATTGTAAATTTTTTATTTAAAAATGAATAATGGCTGGTTTCCATCATGCAACGGTAACAAACAAACGGCTAGTTTCATCGGTGACTACTTACCGTGAATTGAGGTTACCGAAGACCAAGTGGTGACTGGCGGCGGTATGCTGATCGGTAAACCACTTCACCGATGGCTTACCCGCTTGCGCCTCTAGTACCCTAATGTAGATTTTGGAGTTTTTAGAAACCCGGTCATATTAAACACAATTTTAGATTGAAATATTTTGATAGTGCTTGTCGAAAGTTCAATGAAATAATTCACAAAGAAAACAAGAACAGGTCTGCAAGTTCCATTCCGAAACATATATCCAAATTAGACTGAACACCTTCTGTATATAGAGGACATATCATCACATTTTTTGTTGGCTTATATAACTACTAACAGTTACACAATTACATTAGTGAAAAAAAAACTATAACAAGAAACTCTATCAGCTGTTTTTGACCAAGTTACTAACAATGCTCGGTGAAGAAATGCCGAACTGGGTCCTTATCTAATGAAGTTTCCACAGGGAAAGAGTCTGAACTGTCACACCCCAACCGACGGCGGAAACATCGGGGCGCGGCACTAAGCGAAACAAATTGTCCAAGAGAATCCATAACAACTATTAAATTACCATATATTTAACGTTTACGTCCCATACCATAAACATATAAAGTAAAAACAGTTATTACAGACATTGTTCTCAAAGACAAGTAAACAATTCCGACAACTCAGATTTTATTTAGTTTGTTTCTAGACTCCCCTAGCTTGAACAAAAGATCAGCAAACACAGCATCCCTAAACACATGTCACATATCATAGTGTAAGGGTGAGCACACAAGTTTAATAGCATATAGTATAGCGAAAGCGTTTACGCAAAACCAGCATGTGACACGTAGAAATGTGAAGCAAGTAAGCTATCGACAATGACATATGCACAGACGTGACTGCGAGTTGTAGAATGCGCAACACATATCACCACTGTGATACGTGAAGTAAAACCCTTAACAACCCCTGTCCACGACAGGTGCTGAGTCCAAACTATAATACTATCGTTGCTAAGGTGTCAGGCAACAATCACTGTGTAAACATAACATACAAGCATTCATCGAATAACACGTATAACATGCGAGAGCGGTTAGCGTGTAAAAGTATTTGCGTTGCGTGTCGATGTGATTTGATATATGTAACGTATGTAACACCCAAAAGTGCGTTAAGCAAAAAGGGATCGAGTATACTCACAGAGCGTGTTTAGTAAATAAACACTTCCTTGGATTGAAGGGAGCGCTTGAAGGTTAGCCTGATCAGAGAACGATAGTGTAAGCGTTGAATAGTGCGTTAAACAGTGCGTCGAAGAGATGAGTGATTGAATAGTGGTTCGATCGGATGACCGTCCGGACGGATGGTCATCCGGACGGATGACCATTCGGTCGGCTGGTCATTCGACTGAGGGTGAGTATTTGAAAAGTGTTTTGAAACTTTGAAGTTTTCGTTGTAGCATTTTGAAAAGTGTGAAGTGATTCTATTTGTCAAGTCATCCGGTCGGATGGTGATTCGAGTGAAAACTGATACCCTTTGAAGTTTTGAAAATTGTTTAAGTGTTGAAGTTTACCAATCACTTGGTCGAATAGTCGTTCGATCGGATGGCTATTCGATCGAGCAACTGTTCTGGTTGAAAACTTTGTAAAATCAGTTAAGTTGAAAAGTTTTGTGGTTAAACGGAGGCGGTATGACGACGTGTCAAACAACGGAAATAACACCAAGTTTAATGTCACGTCCCCGTCCTGGTTTTACCCGGTCCAGGTGTCGCGGAACAGAAACCCGTGGTATTTATTATTTGAGTTGACAGCGGAAGTTTAACAGGATCTTTGAGAACTTGAAAATGCCCGATTATTTTATTTCATAATTTTGGATGAACCCCGTAATTTACAATAGAGGAATTTCCCGAGGAAATTCTCTGATTTACAAAACATGTTTATTTATTTATCTGAGCCACTACTTCAAGCTTGTTAGTGCTCCGTAGCACTTTTTCCTTGATTCACAGTAGGTCACCTGAAACATGTTTTAAAAATAATTTATCAGCGGGGAAATACTGGCGAGTCACTCAAGTTTAATAAAACGACACATAGTTATAAATTACAGCATAAGAGCGATTACAATGGCTACTATCTTATTTTTATCTGGCGCCGTGTCACCTCCTGGTGACGATGGTCATACCACTATTGAGTCCTTTCACCCAAGTAGTGATGATTATCACTGTTAGGTTGATGAACCTAACCGTGAGAAATTAGTAATGTGCACAATACCCCACTTGCCAGTGATTCAAGATAACCACGACTTAATCCCTGTAATTATAACTTTTGATAATAATTTGAGGTGTAGTAAAACAATTGATAAAAAGAGAATGACTCACATTGCAAGTTTAACGGGCAGAGTTTTAGCCTACTGATAAGCCTTGTAACCTAGATTAAATAACAATGCATACGAACTAGGTCAGTGACTTAATACAACATTTATGATAACTCACGAGATTAAAACCCTCACAACGAATGACAAAGTGCAATACTTAAACATCCATCGAATTCACGACGAATGACAAAGTATAGCCCTAATGTGGACAGCACTTAAACATCCATTGGATTGGTTTCAATCAATCAGACATTGAATCGTAACAGCGATCGAGTTAATACCCTGTAGCGTAGTAGTGTCTCCCTAATGGAATTTATGATTTTGAGCAATAGAACTTCGTTTTTGATCAAAATTTTCGACATAGCTGAACTGCTCATGATCGGATCAATTCATAGCTGAAAAACGAGTTTTACGCGGCCCGCGTAAAACTTAACAAGAGTTTACGCGGCCCGCGAGGGCCATCTATTCGTAGAATAGGGCTAGCGTGTCACCCCTAGGCCTGCCACGTGGACGACACGTGGCCTGTTTGCTTGACCGGAGATTTTGTGAGTTGTCGCGGCCCGCGTAAACTTACCTTAAGGTTTACGCGGCCCGCGTGAGACCAAAAAATCTGTTTTTCTTGATTTTTGTTATGGATTAGGGTTTCAGGGGTCTGGGTTTTCACTTACGGGTCGTTTTGTGACATTTTTGAAGGTCCTTACATTTAACTCAACCGATCGGATGGGAATCACCCCGTTCGATCAGGCTCAACTTCTCATGATAAAGTTTCATGTTTAACCCGTGAATCGGTCGTCTCCTCGATAGTAATCTATTCTCAGCTCGGTTCTCTACTAGAGAATGAGTAGAACACCTGAACGAGTCTGGATTCCATCGATTTCCGAGTAAAAGTGGAAAATGTTGAAGAAAAGTTTGAAACAGTTGTTAAATGTTTAGATATGTCGAATTCTCGACTAGATCTAAAGTTGTGAGTGTGGAAATCCTTTAGATCTGAACTGTTCTTGGTGAGATGAGGCCATTCAACCGTGTTCATCGGAACCCGTGATGACGTCACCCTAGAACAGCCTAAATCAGGTGATTTCACGGTGAAAATGTAAGATTTGATGGAGAAGATGATGAGAAAGTGTGTAATAAAGATAGAAGTACAAGATTTAGTGTGGAAACTTACAAGAATCACGAGGAATCGAGAGAAAAGAGCTTGAGAGTGCGCGGGTTGGACGGAGATGTCACATCAATGAACAGTTGATGTGACTGAGGGGTATTTATCCTGAAAGGGAGAAAGGCGGTGGGAGTTTAAGTGGGTCGGACAGCCGTTCGATCGGTCGGTCATCCGTTCGGATGTACATTCGATTGGTTGGTCGTTCGATCGGATGGCTTGCGGGAGCTAGTTTTCCGACTTTCGTTTCGTGCTTTGAGCGTTGCATTGCGTTGCGATAGTATTAAACAATAGTTACACAAATAACATAACTCCTAACAAAAACATAAAATAGATTTGCGTTTCGCGTTGCGATGAGATTGCGATGCGATAGAGTTGCGATTGCGTTTGCGATCAACATTCCAAAACACATATATATAAAGCACACACAAGTAACACACACACACAGAACAATAACCATAACTGCGATTCGAATTGCGATGCGGTAGCGATGTGATAGCGTTTAGTAGAATAGCGTTTAGTTGCGTTTATCGCAATGTTACTTCACATAATAGAAATTCCTAGTCTAAAATAGCGTTAACCAATATTTCGATTATCGAGTCTCGAGAGTACAAGGCAATAATTAAGCAAGGAATGACAGATCGGATTAACAACCTGACGTTGACCTTGACTTTGACTTGTACTTTGACTTTGACTTCAACAAGTCGGGTTGTTACATGAACACCAATGAATTGTAACCAAACTACTAAAACTACAAAATAGTAATGTTGAGGGTTCTCTCTATGACCACCCTTCGGCGGGAGAATTAGTATGAGTTTAGACTGGAAAAGCTCAAGCTTAGAGAGAGAGAGAGAGAGAGAGAGAGTTGATAATGGCATACCTAAGGAGAATGATATCATACTATTTATACTAAGTACTTTTAGACGTCGCTCTTAGCAGGGGAGGTGGTCCCGAAACAATTGTAACCAAAATGTTGGTGTCACCTCTTTTCCTATTAGTAGATGAGCCTTCGTGCAATTCATGTTCCTCCTCAATGCCAACATTCTCCGTGTGCCCAAAATGTGACTTGTGGTTTATGGGATTCAATCGAGTTTAGGCCTATCAGGGTTGTGTGTCATGTGAAAGGATATTGGTCCATATTTATTCAAGTCCCCCTAGTCTGGCATTGTATCATGTGCACACATGTGAAGAATTGTCAGACTTTACTTGTATTTGGCATAAAAAAAAGTTTACACAGAGGATGAATGTGGTCTTTGTGCTGAAGTATATATGAATTTATCCGCTATTTGCGAGTGTAATTGTTCACACACTTAAACGTTGACGTCTTAGGGCTGGTTGTCTTTGTAGTTATGAAACAAAGATGTGATAGTTTACATCCATTCTTGTCACACCCTGATATTTCAACCACAAACTCGGTGGGCCCGGTGGGGAGTATCGTGACGTAAGTTGATATCATCTTAGACAATATACACAGAATAGCACATCGGAAGTCTTAGAATATAAATTATATTACAAACCGAAATGTACAAAGTTCAAAATAAATATACAAACGGTTCATAATAAAAAGGTCCACAGGCGGATCATAAAAATGTACAAAAGATGTTCAACAGACTTTAGCCAATGTGAAGGATTTGCAAGATCCTCTTCTAACAATACCAAGCAGCTTCCAGCCTATTACGTATTGTACCTGTCACTTAGTCTTTTGAAAATATGTCAGTTTTCACTGGTAAATACAATCAACCGACACATTTTGAAACATTTTCAAAATTGATTTAGGTGCACAAGGCACGAAAAATCTTTTATAACTTGGGACAATTATAAATAATCTTGTATACAATTTTACATGTTTGTCAATACATATGGGACCAGTATAAAAACCGAGACATGATTAACCGACACACCACTTATAAACCCTCAAAGGAGTTATCCCCAACTTGTGGGTAAAACATTTTAGCATTCACATCTGTCAGGTGTATGCCGACACCACGTGCTTTGGTCGTGGCCATTAGTAACTTAAATGAGCCGAGGATATCCAGGACACGGTCGCGTTAACCCCCAATGTTTAAGTTATCAAACAAAATAGATTAAAATGGGTTATGCAGATTTTGTAGCCACAATCCGACATATGATCCCATACCGGACCAAGCGGTAATAATTTACCGTATCCCAAGCTCGTATAGGGAAAATAGGTTAAAGGTATTTACCTGAGCTAAAACTTGATTCAAGTGCAAGATTTAAAGTAACTCAGCCATATACGATTAATTAAGTGTAGGTAGTATTTACTGGAAGGCTTTAGTATAGAATGATGGTATAAATAACCAATTAGAATGCTAACGGGTCCTATTTAAGTCGTAGACTTAGACCGGCTAGCTTAAAGTGTCAAAAATGGTACGATACGCTAGATTAAGCGATGACCGGAATAGAATGTAGTTTAAACCCAACAAGTATTAGGAATTGTTAATATGGGTAAAATAATAACATTCTGGAAATTGAGATTAAAATGATAAGGTTAAACCCGTTTCGGTAAACTTATGTAAACTAGTTACATAAGTCGAACCGTACGCATATAAGCATTAACGGGTAACCGGATGAGTCATGTACAAGTTTCACATGTCATTATATTTTAAACAAGTTATAATATCAGTATGATATCAACTTGTATGCCCGTTAAGGTTCTAAAATCGAATTAAGCCTCATAAGGGCGTTTTGGTCATTTAGCGACTTATAAAAGGATCTTGCATGTAAACTGATGTTATGATCATAAAAATTCTGGAAAAATAGTTAATTTATGATATAATATCAGTAGAATATCAAATATATGTGTGGTTTATGTTTTAAGACCAAACTATGCACCGTAGGGGCATTTTGGTCATTTCACACATAGTTTGAAGACTTATTTGGGATTATGAGTTTATAACATGTACCTACTATAAAAAAATTTTAAATAAGTTATAAAATCAGTAGGTAACAAGTCTTGGTTGGTAAATATGGTTTAAAACCATACTATGCTCCGAAACGACATTAAAGTCGATAAATGACGATATTTGCGATGTTTTATGAAAACTGATGTTATGACCAGGTTTATATGATCAAAATATGTTATTAAATATAACATATATGTAAGTAAAAAGTTTTTGCATGAAAAGTATGATTAAAACCAATTTAGGTTCCATAAGGGCATTATCATCATTTATGAGCATAATACAAGAACTCGTGCTTAAACTCAAAATATAAACTGACTTGACATCCCAAATAATCCTACTTATGATATTACATCAGTAGGTAATGAGTAGGGGTGCAAACAAGCCTAGCGGCTCGCGAGCTACTCGAGATCGGCTCGAGAAAAAGCTCGAAACGAGTCGAGCCTTATCGAGCCCGAGCCGAGCTTGAGCCTAAAAACAAAGCTCGTTTGTTTATCGAGCCCGAGCTCGAGCCTAGCACGTGAAGCTCGTTAGGCTCATCGAGCCTTATCGAGCCTTAGTATAAACGAGCCGAGTCGAGCCGAACTTATTTAAACTTGTTTAGAAGCCGACCTCGAACCTAAAAATAAGCTTATATAGTAAACGAGCCCGAGCTTCACTTATCGAGCTCACGAGCTTAAAAAGTCTATTATTTATATTATTTTTATTTAATATACTAATTAATAGATAATAAATGAGCCGAGCTCGAGCTTGAGAAAATACAAACGAGCCGAGCTCGAGCTTGAGAAAATACAAACGAGCCGAACAAAGCTCGAATTGAGCCGAGCTCGAGCCCGAGCTCTCATAAGTTAATCGAGCTCGAGCTCAAGCCTGGTCGAGCTCAGGCTCGGCTCGGCTCGTTTGCACCCCTAGTAATGAGTTTTGTAAAGAAATTATGTCTAAAACCATTTTAGATGCCGAAAGGGCATTTTGGTCCTTTTAAAAACATAATTTACGATAATATATGAAAACTCAGTTTATAACCAGAATAATAACATCCAAATATGTTAAACATGTTAACATATCAGTATATAAACCATTTGCAAGTTCATTAATTTTTAAAACCTTATTTTTATATAAAAGGGCATTTTAGTCAAAGTTTAGCATAATAACGAAACTTGTATAAAAACTCAGATTACTATTATGACCATGCAATATAACCTCAGAGGATTATACTACATAACAGTATGACCTTAACGGAACCTTAAAACAGTAGGAAACTAATCTAATTCGGGTCAGAATCGAAAGTCAAAGCAGATGTCAAACTTCGCGACTTTCGGTTGCGAACCAACCCTAAACCTGGAATTGACGAGCCGAACATGTTTACACATGTTCTAATAATTATTACCAAGTTATTAAAGTGTTAAAACATATTTTATAATACCTACATTATCATATTATGATTATTTTAAAAACTGACCCATTTGACTTTTTAATATTAATAACTTTGATCCGTCAATTGACCAAGCAAACGTGATTTTCAGGAGGTGCCCTTTTGTGGGATTAACACCTACCTTATTACGAGGACAATCCAAACAATGGAGGATATGCTTAGAGCCTATGTGATAGATGTCGAGGAAATTAGGACTAACACTTACCTTTAATAGAATTTTCTTACAACAACAACTATCATACAAGCAACAATGCTGCACCATTTGAAGAACTCTATGGGTGGAAATGCCGAACACCGGTATGTTGGGCAGATATTGGAGAAAAGCAACTGTCAGGTCCTGATATTGTGCAAGAAACAACTGACAAAATTTTTCAAGTCAAAGAAAGACTGAAAACAGCACGAGACCGTCAAAAGGGTTATGCAGATAACAGACGCAAACCGTTAGAATTTCAAGTTGGAAACAAGGTACTATTAAAAGTCTCACCATGGAAAGGAGTTGTTAGATTTGGAAAGAGAGGAAAGCTAAGCCCAAGGTATGTTGGACCATTTGAAATTATCAAACGAATAGGGCCAGTAGCTTATCAGCTACAGTTACCAGAAGAAATGGCAGGAATACATGATGTATTTCATGTATGTAACCTCAAGAAATGTTTAGCAGATGAATCATTAATGATACCTCTTCAAGATATAGAGGTAAATGAAAAGCTTAAGTTTGTAGAAAAGCCCATACAAATTGAAGATAGAAAGATCAAGAATCTTAAACACAAGAGATTAGTTCTGGTCAAAGTAAAATGGGATTCGAAGAGGGGATCAGAATACACATGGGAACTAGAATCTGGAATGAAAAGGAAGTATCCTTACTTATTTCAGTAAATCTCGAGGACAAGATTTAAAACAAGGTAGGGAGGATATAACAACCCTCAAAAATGCCCTAAAACGCTCCGTAATCGGAAAACCGAATCTACGTATCATTTTTTATTGAAAAATGAAAAAAATAAAGTTTATACGTCTGTCGCGGCCAGCGACAGACTTCATTAAACCCTTGGCGGGGAACGACAGCCCCATATCTTGCCGGACACTTCTTGTGACACGTGTCGTATACGTGTCGAACCTATACTCGTGACCAGTCAACCCTAATCCTAGATAGAGGGAGGTGGCGGCCCGCGACGGGCTTAGCCTTGTATGTCGCGGGGCGCGACGGGGTCACAGGTCACCTATAAATTGAGCTTCAGTATGCACTTCACAATTCGTTCAATTCTCTTTCTCTCCCAGGCTATATAATACAAAAATTATACCCACAATACCCCTAAAATCACGAAGCTCTGCCCCGTTGTAAGTATTTTAACCCCTGATCACTGATTCGATACTCTGTCTGATCTATCTTGAACCCAGCAACTGATGCCAAAGCGCTGCCTGATAATGGCTATGCTTTGAAAACTAAGTTGGGCAACTGTCTCGTGACATATTGATAATGTTGAATTCGGTTATTATACTAACACGCGTGCATTGTATATTTTGAATAGGAACTCTAGAATATTATAAGAAAATATCACCAGGAAGCCTGTAGTAAAACCTAAGTTTACAAAGTGAGTCATTCTCTTTTTCTCACAGTTTGTGAGTCATTCTCCTTTTCTCACCTTATTGTGAGCCATATTTAAAATGCTTTACAAAACCCTAAATGTTTTTCAGTTATACTTACAGTGATCGAGTCTTTGTATTCTACAAATTACTGTCAGTATTATCGGGTTTTGTATACATTACTTGATAACCTTCACAATTGGACAATGGGTTAGCCAATGTGTGATATGACTGTAACACCCCGACCGCGTAATACAACAAACCGCGACAGAAACGTCGGGCAGTCATGTCACAGAATCACTGTTTCACAACACATGGAATTTAGAATATTGTTTTATTAAATAATAAGTTACAATGTCTTGGAATTTGATCAACAAACAGTACAATTGCCGTTCATGTCTTATAATTACTAAGGCCCACATCCATCCTATGTGAAGCAAGCAATCAACAGTCGTCACATAATAGAGCCTGAAACATATGTGAAAGTAAATATGTCAGCATAAAAATGCCTGTGAGTAACATAGGTTTTTTTTTTTTTTGAATGAAGATTCATGACTTTGAATGTTTAAAGAAATGTTTAACGTAAAGTAGTCATGAACCTTTGAAAATGTTTTCTTTTATAAAATCAATATGAAAATTTGATGATGTAAAAGAATAATGTATGGTTAAATAAATAACCAAATGAAGATAATATGTACAAAATATGTTATGTCTTGTCCTTGTTGAAATGGTTTAGATAATGCCACGATATGTAACATAATAAAAGCATTTATCAATAACCATCAAATAATGTTTTGTTTAAATGTCGAATGTCATGTTGATGTGTGCAAAATGCAACATATAAATTTCATCAATTGTGGCATAAAACTAACCCTTTTTTAGTACTAAGGTTGGAAAAAGTGTGCTTTTGTCTTCCTTTTGTATTTTCAGGATTAAATGAGCTCAAATTAACAAAAGAAGCAAAAAGACACCAAAATCTAACATAAATACAAGAAAAGGAACAAGACGTGACATGCCCGACCCCACGACAGCATCTTCCCAAGCAAAACAAGATAACAGAAGACTGAACAAGCCCCGTGCTCAGCCAGCACGGGGGCGTGCCCAAGTGTCAGCAGAAAAGACAAAGTGGTAGAAGCTTCTATTGCCCACCACGGGGCCGTGCTCAGCGGACACGGGGCCGTGATCAACTATAAGATTCACACAATCCAGGCAAATCTTCATAGTACAAAGATTCTTCTGCACACGGGGTCGTGCTCAGCGGACACGGGGGCGTGGTCAACTAATAAGACAAAGCTGCATTAAATGAAGAAAGAGAAGGATGTGGACACGGGGCCGTGCCCGAGCTTCTGTTCAGCCTATAAATAGGAGTGATTGGCTCAAGCTCAAACCATCCCTTGGCACACCACCTCTCTCACACTTCACCCACCACCCACCACCACCATAACACCATCATCCACCACCATCATCCATTGTCCATCGTAGAGTGTGTGAGTCGTCTCGGGATCCAAGATTGATCGTAAGAGTTCTTGACAATCAAGGCCATGTTTGCCTAAGTCTCTTACATCACTTGGTGAAGATAAGTGTCTAGTGTAATACTTTTTATTTCTAATCTTTTCGCACTTTTTACTTGGTTTTGTATTAATGACTTTAATAACTAGTTGCTTATGTTGAAGGTGATCTTTCCTTATCGTTTGTCCGTGGTGTCTTGGCATTATTTTACTGTCTATATAAAATAAAAGATTTTCACCATTCATATCTCCACGGTCTATATGGAGGTATGTTGGCTACCTGGTCGGGGGTTAAGGGAACGGTTTGGTAAAGGTCTTGCCATTGTTCAGCGTTTAGAGGTCCTGCAATGGACCTGGGTCAAATTTAGTAGGACCTCCTTCAATACTTAACGGTATTGGATGGCGGGGGTCCAAACTCTCTGACCCCCTCATAAGTTAACTACTATTAATACTATAACCCGGCTATTTAGGACTGTATCCCTGCTGACTCAGACTACTTAGTCGAGGGTAACGTCACATCCAAAAGAGGGGCCTACCATAATTTGCATTAATAACTTAATTAATTATCTTCCAATAATTCACCCTTTTAGGATTGTATCCTTGCTGACTCAAACTACTGGGGTGAGGGTAACGTCACCTTCAAAAGAGGGGCCTACTACAATAACTAAGATAATCTCTTAAATAAGTGCAAAAGTGCGGAAATAATCAAAGGTTACACTAGATACGAGTCGGAACCAAGTGATTCATCTTGTCTATCTGTTTTTCTTTTATTTTTATTTTCAGCATTTTAGTTAGTTTTTATTTTTCTTAGCTTAAAACATTTTTCTAAACCTTTTGATTTGATTAGACGTTGAGGATAAACCGGTACTAAAAGCTCTTGTGTCCTTAGACGACCTCGGTATCTTGCCAACACTATACTACGCTCACGATGGGTGCACTTGCCCATATGTGTGTTTAGTGTTAGTAAAATATCGTGTTTTATAAATTTAAAACTTGGCTAAAAATAAGTGTTAAAGGGGCTTAAAATATACACCTAATATATATAACACTTCACACGCATCACATGTGTAAACAATGTCTAATGTCAAGTATAACCCGTGTCTTATATGACAAATAAAAAGTCTTTACTCAAGCCAAATACATAATTTCATGAAAACCCTTGCTTTTATTGATACAACATTTATGTGGTTTGTCTATCGCATACACTCAAGCCTTGAGACTGTCGGATAAACCCTTATCAGGATCAAGGTTTATTAAAAATGTATTCGGATTCTATCATTCCCTAACACTTCCAAACAAACCTAGGAAGCGGGAACGGGATTTGTCAAGTCCTATGGTACCATTACATGTGACAACTGGCACAAAACCGGTAATTTCCGTACTATTTTAATATTATTTATTAATTGCAATTATGCACTTAAACGTTAACATTATGTGATTAATTGCCATACATATGAATTCATGCACGTTTTATACTTCAAATATTGCTTTATGCATTACTTTAAGCGTTGCATCAGAAAGACTAGTAAACTCACCGGTAAGACACACTGTGTCAGCAATTCTGCAGAAAGCAGTCAGACAATAGAATTAGGGCCTAGAAGTGGGTCCAACATTTAAAATACATTAAAGCCCAAGTATGGTTATGAGGGTTAACATATAAACTTTTCGGAAGCTAAACTATGCACTAAAAGACACCCGAAACTCACTTTAAATGCAGAATTCTGCATAAATCAGCTATAATTCAGCTATAAACAGCACTTTAACACTGAAATATCATGCAGAATTTATGTTTTATTGTCCAGAATAACTTACAAAGTGTCGGGAATTGAAACTGCCACAAAAGGTGCTTCATACTTGGTGAAACTGCGCAATTTAGCACTTTAACGAACCGTAACGAAACGAACAACCGGAAACTACCCGGAACATCAAAATTTGACTAGAAATAATGTTTTTATGATATTAAACTAGTATGGGTGCTAGAACACCTCAAAAATCATAAAAACACCTAAACACACTTAAACTGACTTAAACCTTATCGTTTGCACTTTAAACCCTCAACTTCCAAAAATTAACACTTTACCCCCCCCCCCTCACCATAACCAGCCCCAAGAGGGCCCACATGCTTTTGATTATTTTAATTTTCTTGTCGCCTTGATATTATGCCAAAAAATCTAAAAGAAGATTATATGTTGGAGGATAAATGGACCTAAGAACCATGAGACTTTCCCATTATCACTTTCACCCCTAAATTTCATCTTCTTTCTTCCTCTCTTTCCCCTTGGTCTCGGCTCACATACACCACCAACACATCACCATTTTCACTTCATTTCAAGGCAATCCAAGTTGATATAGAGGTGTAAGAAGCTTATCTAAGAAGGTGTGAGGTGCTAGAAGTTGAAGGACCTCACTTTGGAGCTTTTAACCACTTGATTTCTCCCATATTCATCTTCTTCATTCTTGTGCCACTTCCCTAGCCATTAGAGCTAGTAGTAAGCTTCTTGATCACTATATTAGTTCATGTTTATGTTATGTACAAGTCTCACCATCTTAACAACTAAACTTTTAAAGTTAAAAATGAGAAGATCTAACATATTCATGAAGAAAACAAGTGATTATATTAATTTTTGGTGTATGTAATGAAGTTGTTGATGTTATATCTTGTGTCTATGTTTAGATCAAGTATGTTAAGCTTGTTAAAAGCTTAGATCTAACAAGTTTAAGCATGGATCTTGAAGGATCCATGGTTAAACTTGAAGATGAACATGTGAAGCATTATGCGAACTTGAAATACGAATTTTTATGCATAAACTTGTAATCTTGAAGTAATAAAGTGTATGTAACACTAACTTTTGAAACTAAAACCCGTGAAAAGTTTGTTAAAAGTTTAACATAAAGCTTGTTTATGAAAGATCTAAAGTTATTAAGCATGTATCTTGAAAGATCCATGGTGAAACATGATGTTAAAATAATGATCTTTCTAAAGGACATAAAAGTGGTTTTAGAACATGATTTACAAACTTAAAGATCATTAAACTCATGGATGAGTTGGTTAGTAAAATAAAGTTTCATAAAAGTTTGTTTAAAATACTCAAGAACACTTATTTTTGAAAAGATCATCTTATGTAAAGTGTAGATCTAAAAGACTACACATTTTTAACAAGAATCAAGTTCACCATGATGTTTCATATGAAGAAATTAGTGTATGTTATTGATGATTATTGTTGAAAATTGTTCTTGTTGTTGAAAAGAAAATAAACCCATGTTTTGAAAACATGGGAAACCTCCATTTTTAGTGGAAACTATGTCAAATTTTTTATAAAATTTTTACACTTAGAAAATATAAGTTCTGGTGAAACTTACTCCCAAAAAATTCACCTAAAAATATTTACCAAGGTTTCCCTAATTTCTGTGTGAAATTTCAAGTTAAGAAATGATGATTTCTTCAAGTTAAAATTAATATTAAGTGTATATATTTTAGGAAAAATATATATATTTAGTGATCACCAAATTTTGTGCTAAGTGTATATTATGTGTATTATATGTAGTAGTATATTAAGGACTTGAAAATACACTAAATACTCCCATGGAGTGTGAATACCAAAATACACATACAAATACATGAGAGTACATAAGTATACAAGTTTCACAAGGAAGTACATGGACAAATACAAGAAAATATATTTACGAAAATATATTCCTTAACGTATTTATGAACTCGGACAATATATGGACACTTATGGACTTAAATATATATTATTGGACAAATATATATCCATTACCAAGTAATGGAATTTATACAAAATCGGGTGGATAACAAGAATAACCATATATATTTTATAGTGTGACAAAATATATATTTCATACAAGTCTTAAAAATACATTATTTTTAAGAAATATAATTCCGGAAAGTAATAAAAATCAAAGTATTGATTTTTGGTGAATAATACAAAATACACAAGTATTTACATAAAATACAAGTATACTTTCCTAAGTATACTTGTACAAAAATAATATTGAGAATATTATTTCACAAAATACTTATATTTATTTTTGGGAAAATAATATAAGTAACATATATGGAAAAGTTAAAAATATAAATTATTTTTAACAACTTCTTACCTTGACAAAGACTTCATAACGAATATATATTTGAGAAGTGAAATATATATTTACAAATAAACAATACGTATTCTTAGTACAAGACACAACGTACGGGCAAGACCCGACAAACAAGGGCACGACCCTCGTTTAGAATGAACGTACAAAGAACATACACATAAACAAAAGATGGTGACTGGTACTTGTGTGATACAAGTCTAGTGACTAACATTAATAGAACACGTATAGGTCACGACGCTACAAAAACCAACCGGTGAAGTTTACGACGCAGGGTACGCAAAATTGTGAGTTCATGTCCCCACTTTTAAACTTTTATTTGTTTTCTAACTTGGGGAAAATACATATACTATGGTATGTAGAAAACAAAAGCTAAGGAATGATACTATAGATCATGTCACGAATAGGGTGCCATAAGCACCATTAATCAAACTATATACCTAGACCGCGGAACAAAAGGTTAGATCTAATGGGTTTCAGGCAGCCACACTCTTGGCCACACTTTTACCAAGAGTGCTTTTGTGTCTCTAGTCGTGAACCGACAAGTAAAATGCCTATGGTTTGGATGCTTCCTATGTCGTTACACATGTTAATGGCCTTGCAAACCATTAGCGATCTCGATTTCCTTACATTTACAGAGATACTTGTTTCAATACAATTACATACCATGTGTTTCTACAACGAATGCTTAAATGTTTTACACAAAACTGCATGAATTCACACCAACATTATGTTGAAAACCATGTACCAGACATACTAAGTCAATATGCCAAGTAAAATGTCTTTGAAACTAAGTGTTGGGTATACTAAGTCAATATACCATAAAAATGTCTTTGAAATAATGTATTATATGTACTATGTAGCAAAACATGTATAATGTCATGAAAACAAAAGGTAAAGTTATGCACATATGCTTCACCCCAAAACATTTGAAAACGTAAAAGTGGGGAACTATGTACTCACCTTTGGGTGCGTTTTTATGTGTTAACACAATCCCTCAAATTGTTTATTCATCCTATATTAAGTAAGACCGATTTAATAATCAAAAACTCACAAAATGCCTAAGTTTCTCTGATACTTAGAATTTTCACATAACTTTGAGATTTTCTCGAAAAGTTATTATTTTTTATTATGTTGGTGTATGTATATATATATATATACGTTCATATATATATATTAAGAAATTTGCGACTTGAACGATTTTATTGGTGACCCTCATCATGTTATAAGCAATATATCTACGATTTGCGCGTCGTAATATATATACTCAAACGTGACATATAGTTAATATCGTAATACACATAATTTTGTCAAGTCTTAGCATGTCCTCATACACATATTCTAAATCACATATCACATTGTAACACATAAAATTTACCCATGAACAATCCATTCTAGTGTATGTTGAAAAACGCGTATTTTAGTGATTCGGTAACGTTTTTGGGCGTCGGAAGTCACGTATGACTAACCGAACACCAAGTATACTTAATATAAGTTATAATACTTATTTTTATATCAAAAATATCAATTTAGTTACTGATCTAAAACAGTTTTATAAAAATCCTCCGAAAAGCCGATTTTTAACCGTTTTACCGCATAGTTTTGCATCAAACGTTACCATAACCATCCCAAATCGTAACGATTTGATATTTTAACATAAGGTATGTTATTTACTGAATAAAATGATGGTTATAACCATGTTAGTGCAGGTCTCATGAAAACCACATAAATCATGCAAATTTCACATATTTTACGACTTTTGAAGCTACATATACAACATGCAAGCTAGTAAACCTTATGACAAAGTTTCATGCCATTTTATTACACCAAATAACATTATTTTTAATGTTTATATTCTGATTAAAATCATATTCATCATAACAAAACATTTTCATCATTTCTTGAGCATTTAATCAACATGTATGCTTAAGTACAAGCATCTAATGCACACATATCATATCATCACCATCCTACATAACTTAAGTGCATTCGAGAACTCATTTATTTTAAGTGCATATGTTTCAAAAATATTTTTATCATCTAATCATGTTCACATAATGCAAGAAATACTTCTCATTTGTGAATATTATGACAAAAAACCACATGCATGTGTACATATACATACATACACGACACACAAATGTGCACATACACTATCACTAATTCACTTTTATATAATCATCCTTAATCATAGAACTTTTTATACATCTATATACATATTTACGGCCACACACACACACACACACACATATATATATATATATTCTTCCATTTTTATTTCGTTTGAAAACCCATTTGTTTTAGTTTCAAGTTTGTGAAATATTCCAAGAATCGAGAGAAACCTTCCAACATTATGAACATCACCAAGAATCAAGAATATAATTTAAAAATAAATGTTATACCTTCAAGATTATTGGTGGGTTTTGACAAGATTTTGATGTTATGGAGCTTGTTTCTTCTTGGAATCACCTTGGAAACCATCTTGGATCTTCATAACAACTTGGAACAAGCTTAGAAAGGCCTTGAATCTCCAAGAACAACTTGGAAATTTCGAAAATGAAGGAGAAAGGGGTGTTGGCCATATGCTTTTAGAGAGAGAGAGAGAGAGAAAGGAGAAGATTGTGTTTTGATTTGTTTTGTTGGAATATGAAAGTTAGGAAGGATTTAGTGGATTTGTAGATTCCAAGACTTGCATGCATGCTTACAAGTGGCAAGGAAGTAAGAGAGGTGGCATCTTCTCTCTCCTACATGCATGACAACACACGCCATTACATGCATATATATGTATATCATACATATATTTAATATATATATGTTAAAAACAGGTATTTAACTGGATACCGGGTATTTTATCTAGCGTTTTAATCCCGGTTTATGGCATTTTAAATTATTTTTATTATTCTATAAAAATAAACTTGCCAAAATATTACTGAAATAAATATCAGTTGCTGAGAATGGCTGCATTGTCCGTGTTTCGCAGTGTACGCACTGTGTTTCGCAGTAACATGCAGTATGCGCTTAAACTTGAAAAATAACGTTTTTAAGCGTTTTAATTTATTTTTCAACAGGAAGATGATTAAAAATAAAATTTTAATCATAACAGAATATTTTTAGGATTTTAATATTATCCGGGCGGCCACCAACGTTCGTTTCGCAGTTTTGTCGCAAATAGTTCTTAAGTTCAAACAAACATGTTTTTTCCATACCGAGTCCTTCAAAACTTATTTCTAAGTTATGTAAAGGGTATTTAGGGTATGTTTGGCTCATGTCATTATTCTGGAGTGTACGTCGCGTTAAACCGACTACATTTACGTAACAGTTTACGTATAACTTTCAGAAAAGCTATTGAGAGTTCGAAAACGTACAAGGATTGAAATGGGTAATTGTCATATGTAATTATACAAATTCCAGGAATGAAATTCAAGATTTCATTGGACTCAAAATTGTTCGGGATTGTAAAATGATTGTAAAGGCATAATTGTTACAATGACCATAGTCATAGATCCGTCGAGTGACAAGTACTTTGGAGAATTTCTTAGATATAAACATTGTAATCTCCATCTTGATACTGTAAAATATAACAATGTGTCTTTTACAAAAAATGGAATGTCCTCGCCAGTATTTCTTGCTGATAAAATTTTTAACGCGTTTCAGGTAACTTGATGTGAAGCTATTAGAAGCCAACTATGGAGCAAGGGAGGCTTAAATAAAGTGCCTATAAGTTACCTAAATAAAAGAATAAGTGTATTTTCATCGAGTTAGGGTTTATCCCTATAAATACATTATAAGTGAAACTAGTATTTTTAGCAGCCGCGTGTTGCGGCGGCGTTCGTTTTTTAAGACGTGTTTCACCAAACACAATCTACATCAAAACGTAGACTAACTCAATACGTACATTTAACAAACAAAATAATTTACGCTGAGATGTAAAACCTACCCGCCACGTGTTGCGGCAGGTCAAAACACAAACTAAGTCAAATTAACACTTTCGAATCAGAATCAAAATGTATTATATATGACCTAACGCATACATAGGAAACATACATAAAAGTTAGAAAACCTTCGCAACTAAGATCCCTAACAAACTTAATTCCGTGTGAAGGTGGGTGCTACAAATGCCATACCATTGATCCTTGAGTGGCAGGGTATTTTGTTTTCGTATACCTCATAATTATGGATTTCATATAGGTGACTAAGATTTGAAAACCAAACACTTGTTAGCCGCTATAGTAATCTAAGAAACCATCTTCAACTGCTTCTTTTTCAACACAGTTGCCAAGTTTGTTGCTCTCACCCTTTAGCATGCCTAAAACATAAGAAGTCTTATCAACAAATGAAGATCCATTATGTGCACAGCTATAAGTGCGCAATAAAAAAAGAGAGTAGATATATGTTGAATTGAATGATATCAAAAATCAATTTGGCAAAATGATTTATTATAACTTGTTTTAACAGCACTTTTATAAATCTATCTGAAAATTTATTAATTAAAAAGCTTCATAATTTCCTAATGATCAACACTTTAAACATGTCAAATCATATACTGGTTCATGACTTTCTTTTAGAGAAATAAGAAAGGCCCCAGTGTGATTCTACCATCAATCCCTCAAATAAAAAAGTAAAAGGCTTCAATTTTTTTTTGTTAAAAAAAGATCAAATTGCAATAAATAGAAGCACACTTTTACACTTATGACGTGAATCACTTCCGTAATGACCTGTAACAAACTCTGTAATGACTTGATTGTTCACCCAACCCGTAATGACCTGAACCACTTACCTGTAACAAACTCTGACCAAAATGTGTTCCAACCCGAACAGGTCCATAGGTATAATTGTGCATTTATAACCGCTGAAACTTTGCGTAAAAAGCGCATTACCGATTAGAGATGCTTTTGTGGAAATCCAAAATAAATTATAGAAAGCGATAAAACCAATTGGATTTTAATATTGTTGGCGAGTGGATTTCAGTTCAGTGCATAGGTTTCCTCCCCTATCCATTAGCCCCAATTTGATTCCTTTTTATTTTTATTTTTATTTTAAGGTGTTCTCCATCAATTCCAAGTTTTAGTAAAAAAAGTTTGTTTAGTAAAATGGTTTGTTTACTAAAAACTTCATGGTTTTTCTGCGGAATCAATGATATAAGTCTGTTTACTCCAATGGAGAACCTCTTAGTGAATCGATGATGTATGTACATATTGTTAAAACAATAGTTTTACATGTTCTTTTTCGTTGTCGGACAAAGGGTAAAATGGTAACATTTGAACATTCCATCCAATAATGTAAGGCAAGTAAATTCTATATCTGAGATAAAAAAACATAATTTTGAATGGAATGTTTTCTAATTCCGTTATGTAATCCAATAAATTGCACGAACCAAACGAACCCTAAGGTAAATATTCAATTCAATCAATACATTAGTGTGCAAATCAAATAAACCATTACCTTGTTTGCTTTCTTTCCGAACACGAACTTCATGGCAACAATCACATTGCTTTCGGTGTATCCCCCTGCCACTAAGACCAACTACAACATAAAATTTATGTTCAATTCAAGAGTATCAAATCACATTAAAATCAACAAACCTTAAAAAGTAATTCCTGGGTTTTCTGTGATGTTATTACAGGAACAAACCTCAAGTTATCGCATTAGAGAAGGAGAAGGGCTGCTACACATTAGGGTTACTGCAAATGCAATAACATCAAATTAAACAAAGAAGAAGCATACATTTGTGGTTGAACATCGTTCTCCCCTCTAGCCGTCGCTAAGGAGACAACCCTAATCATCGCCGTCGTCGGATTGGAAGTGGAACCCTAGCCGCCGCTAAACCGATAACCCCAAACCACCGTCGTCGTCGGCTTTGTAGTAGAACCCAAGCCGCCGAAGAGCCATGTGCGACGCGCCCACCGTGTCGAAGCCGGAGACCTCCGTCTCTGTCTCCCATCTCTTCTCCCCCCTCTCTCTCTCTCCAGACTGTCTTTCATGTGAGTTAGGGTTAGGTTTTGAAGAAAGGAAAAGGGGCGGTGGGTGCAGGTGGCTTTTACTACTGTTCATTTCGTTTTGTTATTAATATGCATATAATATGGGTTTTAGCCCATTTGTTTAATATAAAACGTTTGGTGTTTGCAAACTCTGAAATTATTTCCTAACTACGGTCCTGATGTTTTAATTCCTCTGCAAAATTAATAAACACTGATACCACCAGCTTGCGTTCACGGTGCCCGCTCCCGGGAAGGGGTTGGGGGCTGCGACAGAAGGTGGTATCAGAGCCACTGGTAATGCTTTATTTCTTTCCGGTATGGTAACCAAACAAGACTATGGAATGTAATGATCCATTCTGTTCCTTTGTCCATTCCATTACCTCATCCGCTCCATTCCCTCATCTATTCCATTACGCCATACCAAATGTCATACCTAATGAAGATGTAATCTAACAATTTTTTGCTGACCCATATTTAGCCCGACCCGTATTGTTCCCACCCTACAAATATATTTTGTATCTGTCAATAGAGAGTAACACCTCGTAAAATTGTGTCAAATTATATGATGAAACGTGTCCAATCAACTCTCAAATATGCCTAATAATTTGGATGAGACGGACTAACTTTGTAAAATTGCGGAAGTATGAATGTGGAGGGACCATATATGTCAACATGCCAATTTTGGCCTCTGAGTGACCGCTTACGGACCGTAAGCTAAATAAATTAATTATAACTGGCAAGCGGTTACGAACCGCAAGGCCTAGTCCTTACGGTGCGTATGTAATTCAAAACCTGTGGGTGCCTAAAGGGCTTACGGACCGTAAGCCCTGGACCCATACGGTCCGTAAGCATGTCGCTGGTAGTTTTTGTTTGGGAGCCAAGGAAGTCTGACATTGTGCCACCTATCTCACGAACCTGAACCAATGTGCAGCTCTTGACATCTCAGGGGACACCTGCAAACATCATATAACAACCCCTAACACCTGTAATGATCTTGTGCACCTTCATTTAGTAAGTGTTCATGGCCAACTTGCTCATTTCTTCTAAATTTCCTCTATCACTCTATTCAGGAGCTTGCCTCTTCCAAGAGGCCTCCCCTAAGTTCTAATATTCTCTAGGGTCACAAGTAAGTGTTCCTACTCTGCTCATTTCGTTTTATAGGCTAGAATTTAGCCGAAAATCAAACAAATTGACTTTTGCTTTGACTTTCGGTTTAGACTATTATGGTCCGGCAATTGTTTGAATTGAATGTGGCTACATGATCGTGATAAGGTAGATGTTAATCACTCAAAAGGGCACCTCCTGGAAATCACGTTAAGTTGGTCAAATAGCGGGTCAAAGCTATGTTTAATAAAAAGTCAAAAAAAGCAGTTTTCGAAAAACTTATAAAATGAACTTGTAATTGTTTAAACACATGTTTTTGACATCATATCAGTTGGTAATTAATATTAGAACATGTATAAACATGTTCATCCCATCATTTCCAGTTTACATGTCGGTTCGCAACCGAAAGTCGAGCAGTTTGACTTCTGTTTTGACTTTCGATTCAGACCCGATTCAGCAACTTTAGCTACTGATTCTAAATTGAATTATGACCATAATTATATCTAGGGTAACCCTCTTGGTTATACTACTTGATCATAACCGTTTGTCGGGTTTTATGCAAGTTCTTGAATTATGCCATAGAAATACCAATTATGCCCTTTTGTGCATAAATGGGTTTTAAACCATGATAAACATATAAATTGCATAACCTGCTGATGTGGTAATATAATTAACATGTTTTGGCATAATGAACTTGTTCATAGCTTATCCGATCACCTGATATCCCCTATGCGCGTACGGTTAGCTTATGTAACTAGTTTACGTAAGTTAACCGAATCAGGTCAATTCTTTTCAAATTTCTTTCAAATTCCAGAATATATATTGTTTACCCATATTATACAAGTCTTAGTACTTGTGAGGGTTTAAACTACATTCTATCCGGTCATTACTTAATCTAGCGTGTCATACCGTTTTTAGTATTTTAAGTTAAC
The DNA here is from genome assembly GCA_030545235.1 of Helianthus tuberosus. NCBI lineage: Eukaryota > Viridiplantae > Streptophyta > Magnoliopsida > Asterales > Asteraceae > Helianthus > Helianthus tuberosus. The sequence continues at coordinate 6,024 of JARYGA010034900.1, read as the reverse complement.
CGGTCAAATTCTATGACTTGAATAAAACCCGTTAACATTCTAATTGGTTATTATACCATTCATTCCAGAGTAGGGCATTCCAGTAGATTGCAACCATGCTAAGTTAATTGATATATTGGTTGTGCTTATTATTATATCTTGATTTGAAAGATTACTAAGCCAGGTAAATACTCTTAACCTATTTTTTCTATACGGGCTTGGGATATGGTATATTATTACCGCATGGTCGGGTATGAGATCAATGACCTATGTGTTGGGAATCCAAATAATCCGTTTTAATTTGTATTGCTTGAACTTAAACATTGGGGGTTAATACGACTGTGTCCTGGATATCATCGGCTCATTTAATTGTAAGTGCCCACGACCTAAGCACGAGGTGTATGCATACACCTGAGAGACGCTAATGCTATATTAAAATAATTTTTATAACCCAATACGGGGGTTTACCCAATAAGGGTATTAAAGTTGTGTGTCGGTTAATCACGATCTCTGCATAGTTTTCGGGCCCCATATATATTTTCAAGCTTGTAAAACTGATAACATGAGAAATAGTTTATCCCAAGTTATTTATGAAAATATATGTACTATTGTGTACATGAAAATGATTCTGAAATAGTTTCAAAATGTGCCGGTTAATTGTATTTACCAGTGTAAACTGACGTATCTTCAAAAGACTAAGCGCAGGTTGCAATGTTACGAAATAAGCTGGAAGTGCCCGGTAAATGCTTAAGAGGAATTTGCAATTCCTTGCATTTGAAGCCTAGTAGTCTTCATATTTATTCATTTTGTTATTTTCGATCCGTTTGTGGATCTTTTGATACAATTCCGTCTGTATAATATTTTGAACATTCGGACATTTATATTTGTAATAGTATTTTAATTCTCAAGACTTCCGATGTGCTAGTGTATTTGATATCAATCTCGTCATGTACCTCAAGTCCGGACCCAGCGAAAAATACAGGGTGTTAGGGCAGGGGCGTAGGTTAGTAGGTGCCCGGGGGTGCACCCGCCCCCTCCAATGTTTCGGTTAAAAGTGTATAATTTCTTATTTTTCTTCCAAAAATTTTAAAATTATATAGGATCGCCCCTCCAATTATTAATGCCTAAATATTTATACAATATATAAATCAAAAAAGTTTGTTACCACTTTAAATCTTAAAGGTCGTCGGGTTAAGTTGTAATTCTTCGTCCAAGTTTCATTTATCTTGTACCACTATATATATTGGTCTTTTGTCTGTTAAACAATATTTAGTTTTTTATATGTAAGAACGGGTCCTTTTAATGAATGAATTTCTTTTAGTTTTATTTGGAACTATTATTATTTAACCCGACCCGAATCGAATAGCCGGCCCGACCCGAAACATAACGATAGGAAAAAAAAAATTTGGGTCCCATGACTTTACGCCCCCTTGAAATTTTGGTCAAGTTTCGCCAGTGTGTTAGGGTGTTCAAGTATACAATGTGTAAAGTACTTCGAAATAATAGAAAAAAGTTCCTAACACAAGCAATATTCTAAAAGTCAAAATAAAAAAAAGAGTTCCTAACAAAAGTATGTTCTAAACATATCTTTGCAACACAAAAGATACGTGTTGTTCTTTATTACGAGTTATTTGAAAGAAAAAACTCAACCTAAGTTTAGGCAACACAAATAGTGTGAGAACATTATTAAAAAGGAATAATCTTATTGATGGATTTTAAAAGAGTTAAATTTCATTTTAGTTCCGGTGGTTTGGATCATTTTGATAGTTTAGTCTAAATGTTTCATTTTTCGTCTGTAGGTCCAAAAAAGTTTCACTGTTGCCATTTTAGTCCACTGGGTTAACTTCATCCATTATTTCTGTTAACGAGAAGAGCGATTCGGTCATTTTATATGGCCGAATTGCCTTTCTAGTTAAAAGAATTACATATAAAATGACCGAATCACCCTTCTGGCTAACAGAAAAGATGGATAAAGTTAACATTTTTGGACCCACAGGAGAAAAATGAAACCTTTGGACTAAACTGCCAAAATAGCCTAAACCACAAGGCCTAAAATGGCATTTAATCATTTTAAAATGGGGAAATGGACTGTATCACCCTAAACTATGCAAAATTGGCCAATACCACGCCCAACTTTCAAGTTGGCTCCCACCACCCTCTACTCGACAACTTGGTGTCACTGTCACCCCTTCGTTAAAAAAACACTAACTGAGTTTGTTTATTTTGCTGATGTGGCTTTTTATCTAGATGTGGCAAGGTGACGTGACATTTTTTTAATTATAATTAATTTAAATATATATATAAAACACAATACATACAGTCACTTTATATTATAACAACAACAATTATCAAATCTTTCTTCACCAGCGACGTTCATCATCTTCACCAACATTAGATCTGAAAGTTCAGTTACACAGCGACGTTGCATACGAGTGCAACAACCACTGCAGATTTAATCGATGAATAACAACAAAAATTATCAAATCTTTCTTCTACTTTGCATATTTCAGCAACAACACAAATCGGAATTAGAAATTCAGCAATGATTTAGAACTGGTGAAGAAAGATTTGATAATTGTTGTTATAAAGTGACTGTATGTATTTCACTAACATTCATCAATCTCAACTTTATACAATCAGATCTGAAAGACCACAGCTTGCATTTTCGATCAGTTCAAGAACAACTTTGAAACAAACTTTGATTAACAACAAAAACCTGAATCAAATTTTATTATATCCAATTAGATTAGCAGTCTGCATTTTCGATCACCGCCACCAGCGTCAACACCACCACCACCTCCTTCCCCCCTTCTGACCACCGCCGCCATCGACTCAGCCACCACCTTCTTCCCCCTTCTCACCACTAGGATTTTCAGATCTGACCGGATTCGAGAAAGTGTGGTGCCGTGTTCGCCGGTGATGTCGAAGAATAAGAGGTAAACGACGATGATGACGGTGACGGCGTTGAAGATGTTGAAATATCGAGATTTGGTAACTGGTCCTCTGCAATTTGGAGAATATGTGTTTGTGTTGAATTAGGGTTTTTGTTATGTTTACAGAGATAGAGATGGTAAAGGGTGAGTCCATGTAGGCTGTCCACCTCACAAGTCCCTTGCCACGTCACCTTGCCACATCAGATAAAAAGCCACATCAGTAAAATAAACAAACTCAGTTAGTGTTTTTTTAACGAAGGGGTGACAGTGACACCAAGTTGTCAAGTAGAGGGTGGTGGGAGCCAACTTGAAAGTTGGGCGTGGTATTGGCCAATTTTGCATAGTTTAGGGTGATACAGTCCATTTCCCCTTTTAAAATTACAAAAGTTGTAAAATATAATTGAAATGCTTTATTTCTTAGGATGCGATTATTATTATGTAATGACATGTAACTAACATATTAATTAGTCCATGAAAATAAATAAATATTTTTATTTGTTTTTGTAAGAACTACACTCTCTAATTTTACTAGCAATATGTATCAGGACTCACCATTTGAAAAACAAATCTTTATCTAATATGTTTGGTATACAAGACCAAAAGCCCTTTTCTAAGTGATTTATATGAACCATTTTAAAAACTTGTATTGGATATTGATGGGGTATCATATCTAATAAGACTAAAATACTCTAGGAGAAAACATCTAAATACAAAATACAAGCAGAAATCCTAGGAGAAAAGAAGAAAAGCAATACGAGTAATTTAAAGAAAATACAATATATGATAAATGTCTAAAAATTATATTTTTTTACTCCACATCGTGACCATCAAATCTATACTCTACTTTATAGTTTGAAAAATTGTTACGACACTATTCATCTTACATAAAGTTATCATGAGCGTATAAAAATGAGGAATATGATAAAATAAGTGTTTGTGACTAAGATTGAGATACAAATGATGGATGAGATGTGGGAAGTTTTTTAGAATGAGAGATAAATTTTAAAAAATATTACTTTTAGTTAAATTATAGGGCTATTTATGGTGGAGCTCTTGTGAATGCTCATAGGCAATTACCAAAGACCATATGGACTAACACCTCTTTTATTTTTCAATAGATGGTATGTTGGGGTCTTGTCAATTTGCTCTGGGTTGATATAAGGGTTTCTTTCGGTTTTTTCTGAATAGGTGCATAAGGTTTTCTCTTGAACAGGTGAACCGGGTCACCATGCTCTATTCTTTGGACTGAAGGGTCATCCTGAATGTCAGAGCTTTGGTGTTAAAAAAATGTGTTGTGTTTCCAGGTTCATTTAAATAAAGAAAAGAAAGGATTTGGAGGGATGTAAAAAAATCATGTTATAGAGTTTTTTTAAGAAAAGAAAACTTGTGTTTATTTTCTTTATTTTAAATCTTTCCAAACCGAAAGAAAACATTTTTAACACATAAAATCTTTATTTTTTTTTCTTTCTAATTTCTTTCAAAGTAAAAAAAAGTTTAATTACTTTGTCTCCCCCTTAATTTATTTAATTGGTTTAGAAATGCTAATGGTTAGGCAGTTGGATTGGATGAGTGGTGGAGGGAGGGTATATTCCAAACAAGGGCCGACGAAGTTCCAACAACAAAAGAAGCCAAAAACAATACCCAACCCATCTTCTTCCTCCTCTCCTTTATTAATTAAGCTTAACCATCTTCAATTCAGTTGATCTGTCTGTCTGTCCGGACCAAGATAAAGTTGCTCAATTCTTCCCGTGCGATCATTTCTATTGTTTTTAGCTCCCTAATTTTGCTTTGCTGTGTTCAATTTCTATTATAAAACTTATCCTTGTTCTCTCTCTCTCTCTCTCTCTCAGGCTTTAATAAACGACATGTCTCTGCTTGGTAATGTATCCGCTACCGGAAATTCTGTAGTAGTAATGACTAGTAGTAGTCTTTCAAGAGATTATTTTGCCTCTGGGAAAACAGATGTCTTGTCCTTTAGACACGGTGATATTATGGGCCATCGACTGCAATTCCGATCAAGAACCAACAAGATTAATAATGTCTGCCCTTTCAAGGTAATCACCACTTACTCACTTGTCTTTATGTATTGTTTAGAAAAATAAATAATTAATTAATTGTCCCCTAACTCTGTAGGTGGTCTGCGTGGACTATCCAAGACCAGAGCTTGACAACACATCTAACTTCTTGGAAGCTGCTTACCTGTCTTCAACCTTCCGAACTGCCCCTCGTCCGGCTAAGCCCTTAAACGTTGTAATTGCTGGTGCAGGTGATATAACCTTAACATTTCATCCTTTCTTTTAGGTATCCTCGTGGTCACACACACTCTTTGCATATGATGCAGGTTTGGCTGGTCTATCCACTGCTAAGTATTTGGCTGATGCCGGTCACAAGCCGATTTTGCTAGAAGCCAGAGACGTTCTTGGTGGAAAGGTTTTCAGATTTTTTCTATCTTTATATATATATATTTATTATCTTCACCTACCACAGCTTGGCCTTCCTTACAGGTAGCAGCTTGGAAAGACCAGGACGGAGATTGGTACGAGACAGGGTTACACATATTTTGTAAGTTTTTACTCAAGTAACTAAAAAGGGAGCAAGTTGTAGTTTGCTTAAAATTGAATCATTTGCTTGCTTCACAGTTGGAGCTTACCCAAATGTACAGAACCTGTTTGGAGAGCTAGGGATTAATGATAGATTACAGTGGAAGGAACATTCTATGATATTTGCAATGCCAAACAAGCCTGGAGAGTTTAGTCGCTTTGACTTCCCAGATGTGTTGCCTGCACCAATAAATGGCAAGTATGCTGCCTGCTATTGTCTTCTAGTAACTACCCTCTTTGTTACCACATGCTATTGCTATGAATCTTATCTTTGTAATTTGCATGCCATTTTAGGAATTTGGGCTATCTTGAGGAACAACGAAATGCTGACATGGCCTGAGAAAGTAAAATTTGCAATTGGACTCTTGCCTGCAATGTTGGGTGGACAAGCTTATGTTGAGGCTCAAGATGGACTTAGTGTTCAAGATTGGATGAGAAAGCAAGTATGTAGTCATTTAAGTATTTTTTCTAGCCTGTTTTTAGTTGATAAAGTATAACAGCTGCATATTTCT
>JARYGA010034899.1:0-42367 GCA_030545235.1 Helianthus tuberosus | reverse complement strand
CGTCCATAATCAGAGCATGTTCATGACATGGTGTTTTAAATAAATTCATAGTTCAATTCATGGTGTTTTTACAAAATAATATAACACCATTCAGTAAACAAAATATAACATCATTCAGTACACAACATAACACCATTCAGTACAAGATATAACACCATTCAGTAAACAAAAAATAACACCATTCAGTAACGAAAATATAACACCATTCAGTAAACAAAAAATATAACACCATTCAGTAACGAAAAATATAACACCATTCAGTAACGAAATATAACACCATTCATTAACGAAATATAACACCATTCAGTAACGAAATATAACACCATTCAGTAACGAAAAAATAACACCATTTAGTAAATAATATAACACCATTCAGTAACGAAATATAACACCATTCAGTAACGAAAAATAACACCATTCAGTAACGAAAAATAACACCATTCAGTAAAAGAAAAAAACACCATTCAGTGAAGAAAATAACACCATTCAGTAAAGAATATAACACCTCTGTATCATCTTCTCCACTTCCGGCACCACCACCGCCGCTCCGCCGCCGCTGTCGTGTAGGGAGAGAGATCCGCTCCACCACTACCGCACCACCACTGCCGATCCGCACCACCACTGCCGCTCGCCGCCGCTGCCGCTCGCCGCCGCTGCCGCCGCTGTTCGATCGATTAGAGAGATAGACGAAATTGTAGAGAGAGAGAGAAACTGTTCGATCGATTGGAGAGAGAGATCGGAATTGTAGGGATTTTGATTTACAGTTTCCTATTTTGAATGGATATAAAGACTTTATTACCCCTAGAATTTTCAATTCAGTCCAAAAAATAAAACAAATTTTACAATTTGGTCCCTATTAATCTCAATCATTAGATCAAAGATTTAATGGTGTAGATTCTTTCTTACCCTTCTCACACTTTTGGTCTTTTTTACAGGATCCTTTACCTACACACACATATATATATATATATATATATATATATATAGTCTTAGGATCCTGTAAAAAGGACATGTTTCGTGAGAAGTGTGAGAAGGCATAAAAATTCATATGTAGACATCATTTGGACTTAGACATAATGTTTTGCGTTGTTTTGGCAAGAAAAACACTAAACATAACAATTTAAGACACAATGCAATGAATTCTAGGCTTAAAACTTAAAACACCATGTCAAGAACGTTAAGTAGTGTGTTTTAAGTGTTAAATAGTGTCTTTTAAATTTCTCGTCCATAATATGTTGCATTGTGTTTTAAATTGTTATGTTTGGTGTTTTTCTTGCCAAAACAACAAAAAACATCATGCCTAAGTTCAAAACATGATGCCTATATGTCAATTTCGATGCCTTCTCACACTTCTCACGAAAAGAGTCCTTTTTACAGGAACCTCACCCTATATATATATATATATATATATATATATATATATATATATGTAGAAAATAAAAAAGTAATGGACATCAAGTTGACCGACAATTTTACAAATAATAAAGAAAATAGAAAACTTTGAATAAATTAGGTAGGGTGGTAACGTAGGTTGGATACCTTTTCCAGATTTCAAGAAATGTTTTTTTTTTAAGACCATGATAGTGGGGTTGAAAGTAATGCCCCTCCTTTGGGCATGAATTGACATATGACATATGGGGCATTATGGCGCTTGAAGTTAAAAAGGGGTGTAATGGTATAATGTCTGATAATGCCCAACAATAATTACCCTTATCTTTAAAAAAAATATAGAGTAAACTGCCATTTTGGTCCCTGTGGTTTGGGCACTTTTGCCATTTTAGTCTAAATCTCAAACTTTTTACATCTGGGTCCCTGTGGTTTGCATTTTGTTGCCATTTTAGTACAAAATCCAAAAACCCTCTATTTTGACTGTTGAAAACTGATTATTTCGTCCTTTAGTGCAGGGGCATTTTGGTCATTTTTTAAATTTCATTTTTTTTTTGCAATAAAACCCAGATCAAACATCATCATCATCAAAACCCAGAACAAACATCATTTTTTGCAATAAAACCCAGATAAAACATCATCTTGGACGGAGAAATTAATCACAGATCTCCCGTTTCTCTCTCTCTCTATATAGCACCACCACCGCCACCTCCTCCCTCTCTCTCTCTCTTCTCTCTCTCTATAGCACCACCACCAATTGTCTGCAACACCCCCAATTGTCTGCAACACAAATCATCTAACAAAATACAAAATCTCCAACTCCAATCTCACACTCAACTGTCCATTAACCCCATAATCCACCCTCAACTCTCTCGATTTCTACCTGCAGCACAAGATCATCTTCATACACACAAATAAAACCCATAACACTCCTCCCACACCCCCACCCGTGTCTTAGATCGACCAAAGAGAGAAAGAATTCGAAGCGGAGAGGAGCCGGTGGTGCACAGTGACGGCGGGAGACGGCGCCGCCGCTCACGGCGGCGTTAGTGATGGAATTTTGTGGTTTTCACCTCTGATTTAGTGCAAGATTGTTCTGGTGGAGGTCCGAACAGCAACAGCGACGGTGGGTTTGACGGTGAAGGTGATTTTGGACGATGATGATTGATGATTTAGCGCCGCCGCTCTCTAAACTATCTCACACTCTCTAAGAACAATCTCAGATCCACACATCTTTCTTCCCCAAATCTCATATCCGTCATCGGAGTTCCTTTCTCTCTCCTCTCTCTCTCTGATGTATGTGTGAAAACAGAACGGTTAAAGAGTGGAAAGGGAACCTGCTCCGACTAGGATGATGATCTTAGAGAATCCCATGCCTGCTTGCATCGCCATGGCTGCGATTCAAGATTTGCAGAAACGAACGAATTCGTGTGAACACGGAGATGATAGAGAGGAGAGAGAGAGAAGAGAGGAGAGATGGTGGTGTTGGCGGTGGCGGTGGGGATGATGCGGTGGTGGGGGGGGGGTGGTGGTGGTGGTGGTGGTGGTGTGGAGGTAGTTAGAGAAGAGAGAGCGAGCTGAAGTCATGATGAAGATGAACTGTATTTGTATGTGTGTATATTAATATATATATATATAAATTTTTGAATTAAGAAAATGTTAAACGAAAAGCAAAATGACCAAAATGCCCCTGAACTAAAAGACAAAATAGGAGGTTGCAACAGTCAAAAAATAGGGTTTTTAAATTTTGGACTAAAACGGCAACAAAATGCAAACCACAAGGACCCAGATGTAAAAAGTTTGAGATTTGGACTAAAATGACAAAAGTGCCCAAACCACAGGGACCAAAATGGCAGTTTACTCAAAAATATATATATGTTGGAAGCTTCTTATTGGACAAACAAAAGTGGAGGAGGCGTGTTAAAAAAAAACGCCATACATATTTTGGACAAAAAACACCCCGGGGCGGTGTGCGGGGCGTTTTGTGGCATTATTGGGCAAAAACACGCCTAAAACTCTTACCACTACGGCCTACGGGTGGTCTAATAAGAACATTTTGGTTTTAAAAACCACACTCTTCTTCTTCATCAAGGTTTTTGCAACTTCGAGAGCTCAACTATGGTAATTTAACTTTCTTTTAAAAAAATATTTCGCTTTCTTCTCATCTCTTTCTAATATTGCATTTATGGTATCCTAATGTTTGCTCAGAGATCTCCGAATACATAAAACGGGAAAAAAATAAAAAAAATTACTTCGTCAAGAAAGTTGAGGGGTAGTCCTCGTATAGATCCGCCCCTGTACCAGAGGAGTCACTTTGATTCACACCGGGAGGGCAACGCCAGCCAGAGGACCCTCCCTTATGCTTGTGACCAAATTGTTGATACGAACCGAGTCTTAATCAAATGATCCAAGAAATTATAGAGAGAAGCCAGAAAGCAAATTAGAGGGAAACCAGATTTACTAATTCATTTCTTTATTGATAAAAAGAAATGGACATACAAAGACTGTTTAAATAGAAACCAAAAATATTAACCACGAACCGAGTCGTAATCAAATGATCCAAGAAATTATAGAGAGAAGCCAGAAAGCAAATTAGAGGGAAACCAGATTTACTAATTCATTTCTTTATTGATAAAAAGAAATGGACATACAAAGACTGTTTAGATAGAAATAAAAAATATTAACCACCTAACAGTGGCGGAACCAGAACTTCAACTCAGGGGTATCCCAAAATTTTTTAGGGGTGTCCTCGTACTTGTTCAGGGGTGTCCTGTGTATAAAAATCGAAAAAAAAAAATTTTTTTTACACTACGGGTAAAAACTTGAGCCGTAGCCCGGGCTACGCCCGATTGTGCTACAGGTCCGCCCCTGCCACCTAACCCACTACTCCACTAACTCAACTAATAACTAAATATGAAGATAAAAAAGGAAATCATGCAAATCATGTAGAAACAAAGAAAGTGGCACGTAACAATTGTCGATGCACCTTGAGGAGGAAGTACTAGTGACTATGGGTAGGGTGCACAATGGGTGGTGAATCTACGTGATTATAGCACCATGTCAGATGTGGATCTTGGTAGTATTCGTTTAGGGGACTTTAAACTCGAGGATAGTCTCGAGCATGGTGTCGCTGCCAGTATTTTCGGATCGTAGATCCATTTGGGTTGTGCCCTCATGTACAAGGGGAGGTTTCTCAAAATCTCGATCATCGGAAGGAGATTAGGATAGGCGAAGATGACACGTACATTATTGATTATTAAATGCGTTACTTTCTGTCTTTTTTTTTTTTTGACACACTGAATTTGTCTTACTTATGCAGATTGATGGTGCTACTCAGATGACAACAACCATACTAAAGAGTTGTTTTGGTGGTCCTTGGTGTTATGAGGGACGTGTGCCAATATGCAGCAATACATGTGCTTGAAAAAGATGGACTAGTTTTTAGGCGCCCGAACCTTGACTTTGACATAATTCAGGATGTACCCTCCACATTGGATATAAAAGCATCATTAGGAAGACATGATCCACAAGGTACGTATTAATGAGTTTTTTTTTTCCAAAACTAGTGGTAGTGAAAAAAGTATTTACCATTTTAGCATTCTTTAAAAACTAGAGTTAATTATACATATGGATCATATGGCTTATAGCTAGTTTCACATTTGGGTACTAACTTTTTTTTAATGGGTTTAGGTTTTATGGTTTCAATTTTGTAACACCTTTGGGTACTTGCACCAAAATTATCAATATAATGACTAAAATACCCTTTCATTTTTTTTTTTTAATTTTATCAATGTAACACCTTTGGATATTAACACATAATTTTATTTAAGTTTAAATCAATTTTATAAAGAATTTTAAATTAAAATTATTTTTGTCTATAATTTTAAAAAAATTGAATGCCACTTCAATTACCGTGTAACAATTTTGTGTAATTTTATTTAAGTTTAAAAAAATTGAATGCCACTTCAATTACCGTGTGACAATTTATTACTTTTAACTATTTTTTACACAAATGTAAGTTTCAAGAAGGGATCATTGGTCACATTGATCAATAAATACAAGACTTGAATCTTTAACATTTCAAACACAAAAGGATCATTGGATGCGGCCAGTTTCATCTTTGTTACACGGCAATAAAATAAAATTTTTAGTCATTATATTAGACAAAAATTGTTACACGGTAATTGAAGTGGCATTAATTTTTTTTTTTTAAATTGTTATAGACAAAAATAATTTTAATTCAAAATTCTTTGTAAAATTGATTTAAACTTAAATAAAATTAGGTGTTACATTGATAAAACTAAAAAAATGGAAGGGTATTTTAGTCATTATATTGATAATTTTGGTGTTAGTACCCAAAGGTGTTACAAAATTAAAACCATAAAACCTAAACTTGTTAAAAAAAAGTTAGTACTCAAAGGTAAAACTAACTATAAACCATAGGGTCCATCTGTGTAATTAACTCTAAAAACTATGTACCAAAATTGTGTTTTTGTTTATTTTATATTTGCCTTTTCTTTTAACAAACATAATTAACCTTTATTTTTTTTTCTATTCAATCAATTCACTTGCGTTTTTATTCTTTTATGAGTGAATTTCAAATTTTGTCCTTTATCTTTATACCCTTTTTCAAGTGATGTCCTTTATCTTTTAAATTGACGAGTTTTGTCCTTTATGATTTTAAATCTTGCACGTTATATCCTTTAGGCCTAACCCAGTTAATATTTTTGATTAAATCTGGTCATGTGCCTTGCACATGAGGGCATTTTTGTCCTTTTACCATATTATTTAAAATAATGCATTTTAAAGAAAATAAATAATTAATTATATAACAATGTATAATTATATCTTGAGTGAATTTCAAATTTTGTCCTTTATCTTTATACCATTTTTCAGGCGCTGTCATTTGTCTTTAAAATTGACGAGTTTTATACTTTATGTTTTGAAATGTTGCACGTTATGTCCTTTAAGCCTAACTCAGTTAATTTTTTCTGTTAAATTTGATCACTCAAGGGCATTTTTGTCTTTTTACCAATTACTTTAGAAATAACTTAATAAATGAAACAAAAACAAATTTAAAAAACTAAAACACTCACACATCGCCTCTTTCTCTCAATCACCACTCCCAACCAGCCAGATCTAAGCACATCATCCACAATTAAATCCATAATCTCCTGTATCGTGTTCGCTTTATCAATAACATTTCTGAAACTGAGATCAACACCGCAAATCGTATCCAACTTCAACAGCAATAACGTTAGGGTTCCGTTTACTCGTAATCGTTCATTCGCATCTGTTCGAATCAAATCAGCGATTTCTATATCGTTAACACTCGTTTCATCTTCACATACCTGATTTCTTATTGACGGGATCTTGTTAATGCTTTTTCTCACTAAAAATCCTCTGAACACTAACTGAATCTTCAACACCTGCTGATTTGTTGGATAATGATGACGGTTTTTGTGGTTGTTTGGATGAAAAGAAGTGTAGCGGTAATGCAACTAACTCTGAGGATGTATAACTACTGAAGAATGGATCGTTGAACATGGGTTTGATTGTAAAGGTGAGATAGAATTTGTGTATATGACCAAACCTAGAAGAAGCATAAAGAAAGAAAGTGGGTGTTGATTAATCAACAAAATTCGTAATTCAATAAGCAAGTGGGTGTTTAGATTGTGAGCCACAACATCCTATTTTGGCTTACGATTGAAGTTTCTAGGATTTTGAAATTGGGGGTTTTTTGATTTGTGGGTTTTGAAATTGGAGAGAGGGTGTGGGTTGCTGGTTGGGTGGTGGTGCTGAACCGGTGGTGGCTGGTTGTGAGGGGTGGGTGGGTGGTGGTGGCAGGTGGGAATGGTGGTTGAGAAGGAGAGGAAGAGAGGAGAAAAAGTGTTTTAGCATTTGTTATATTTATATTCGAGTTAACTTTCATTTATTAACTTATTTTTAAGGGAGTAAATTACAAAGTTCGTCCTTTATGTATGTCATTTATTACAAAGTATGTCCTTTATCTTTAATAAGCTCAGAAAACATACTTAATGTTTGAAAAACCATTCAGGTTATGTCCTTTACCCTAAACCTAGTTTGTTTTCCCAGTTAAGTCAGGTCATGTGAGAAGCACATGAGGGCATTAATGTCATTCTACCATCACCCTCTCTCTCTCACACACTCTGTCTCTCTCTCTAGAACACACACACTCTCTCTCTTCTCTCTCTCTCTAATTATACATATATAGAGACATAATTTTTCTCTCTCTATCACATTTCTATCTCTCTCTAACTCCCCTACCACCACCACCTGCTCCCACCGTCTCCCACCGTCTCCCACCACAACCGCCGTCACCACCATCCACCTGCCACCAACAACACCACCACCCCATCAGCAACCACCATCTTGAAGCATCGACATTGTTTCCATGGACACAGAGTTCCTCGGCGTCGCCAACCGCCCTAACCACCACCACTTCCCCCACCACCGCGCGACCAGCACGCTTCCGATTCATATCAGCACGCAACCAGAACTCGGAAACCCTAACCACTGTGACCAACACACGATTTGTTCAGTGAAATTTTCAGAGATCTGTTCAGTGATTGAAACCCTAACCGCTGTGACCAGCCTGAGATCTAGATCTGTAAGTGAAGACTTGAAATTTTCGGAACTTATGTTGAAGCCCTAGATCTGTAATTGATGTTTGAGATCTATAATTGAAGCCTGAGATTTGTAATTGCATTTGATTTTGGAAAGAGAAAGGTAAGAGGTCGATTTAAAACTGGTTGAGGTTTGTATTGTTGTTGCTTGGATTTATGTCCGGCGGGTGGTTATGGGTGATGATGGCTAGAGATTGCCGGAGGTTGCAGGCTCGGTGGTGGTGGTTCTGATGGTTTGTTGTTGCTTGAGTTTATTTCCGGCAGGCGCGGGTGGTGATGGCCGGAGGTTGCCATAGATTGCAGGTGAAATGGTGGTGTCTAGGGGGTGGCCGTGGACGGTGGTTGGGGTGGGAATGGTGGTGAGAGTAAAGGGAGTGGTGGTGGAGGTGGCTAAGTGAGTTGTCTGTGTATGTGTAATGTGTGTATGGTAGAATGACATTAATGCCCTCATGTGCTTCTCACATGACCTGACTTAACTGGGAAAACAAACTAGGTTTAGGGTAAAGGACATAACCTGAATGGTTTTTCAAACATTAAGTATGTTTTCTGAGCTTATTAAAGATAAAGGACATACTTTGTAATAAATGACATACATAAAGGACGGACTTTGTAATTTACTCTTTTTTAAAGTAATTGGTAAAAAGACTAAATTGCCCTTGAGTGATCAGATTTAACAGGAAAAATTAACCGGGTTAGGCTTAAAGGACATAACGTGCAACATTTCAAAACATAAAGTATAAAACTCGACAATTTTAAAGACAAAGGATAGCGCCTGAAAAAGGGTATAAAGATAAAGGACAAAATTTGAAATTCACTCTTATATCTTATCTTTATCTCTCTCTAACAAACTCCAATCTCTATCCCTCCTGTACATTCATGTTTCTGCATCTAATCTAGGGTTTCATCTTCATCAATTTCCCCCAGATTTACATCTATAAATCCATAACGACCGATCGTCTACCGTCATCATATCCCTCACAGATCTAACAAATCGCCCTAATTTTTGGTTTTACAAACAACAATTTTGTGCATAAACAACAGTTATGTTTTATCCAGAAATTAAAATTTGTTATAACTTTGAAGATAAGAAAGGTAACTCAATCTATCACACAAAAGTCAAAAGACATTTCAAAACCTCTGTTGCATAATTACTTCCATCAACATCTAAAATCAGACAATCAACAAACTTACACAACTATTTCGGTTACTCAGCAAGTTATTAACAAGAAATTTAGAAGATCTAGCAATGTTTATGAGACCAAGAAAGTCAAACCTACCACCTCTAACAATGTTCTAATAGTGACAGAGAGCTGCGATTTCCGGTTGTTTCGGGCTTGCGATTTCAGATCTGAGAGAGAAAGATGGGACCGGATGTAGGTTGTGGTTAATGTCTTCAAATCTGTGAAATGCTGGTGGTGTGTTGAGACTAGTGGTGGTGGCAGGTGGTTGCTGGTGGTGGCGGTTGGGGCACCAGGTTTGTGAAGGTGGTTGCTGGTGGTGTGGGGCGGTGGGGGTGTTACGATGGTGAAGGTGTGGTGGTGACCGGAGGGGCCTAGTCGATGGTTGCGGTAGATAATGAAGGGCAATGGTTGCAGTGAGAGCATTCTCATCCAAACCATCAAAATATGTGAGGGGTAGTTTTTATATTATAAAGGGTATAAAAAATAGTTGTGAGTGGAGGAGAGAGAAAATGTTACTGTTCATATGTATATTTGGGGGGACACTGTTCACCAAGTATAATTTTTTTAATATATATTGAAAGTGGTTGTGAGTGAAGGAGAAAGAAAAATATAATGATAATATTATTTAATTGAAAATGAGAGAGAAAAAGTATTTGTTTTTAGTGAAAATATATTGATATTTTTAGTGGAATGTATGTATAATTTGATGGATTAGATGAGAATGCTCTCAGAGTGATGGTGTGGATAGAGGTGGAGGGTAGTTGCAGAGGTATAGAGAGAGAAACAGTGTGTTGAGAGGGAGAGAGTTATGATATATGTATATATATATAAATTAATTTAAATTTAGTATTTGTTTTGTTTTATTTTATTAAAATAGAAAAAAGACTTAAATACCATTGGGTAATCAGATTTAACTAAAAAATCTAACTGAGTTAGGGCTAAAGGACATAACATGCAAGATTTTAAAACATTAAGTACAAAACTTGTCAATTTGAAAGATAAATGACACCGCCTGAAATTCACTATAAAGATAAACGACAAAATTTGAAATTCACTCTTCTTTTATTACATTATACCTTTTTTCAATCAATCTAATATATTTCTATATATAATCAGCCTATTAATGTTTTATTCTTTTATTATACATTTTTTCAATTAACGTAATATAGTTTTTTTTGGCTGATTCTATAAACACCACCCCCCTCCTGATTATACCCCCACTTGTGAGAGGAAAACTACCGGTCCCACGTGGGCCTCACCTGTAAGTATTTGAGAGGGGGAGTAAAAAGTAATTAGGGGGTGTAGAAAGTAGCACCCATTTTTTTTTTATAATCAATCTGTTAATGTTTTATTTTTTTTTATCATACTTTACTTTTATCAAGCCAATATGTTTTTATCTTCCATCAGCATATATTCTATATTCTGAAAGTTGACAAACATATAGTTTTTTTTATAATTAACCTATTAATGTTTTATTTTTTATCAAGCCAATATGTTTGTTTATTCAATTAACATATATTCTGAAAGATGACAAAAAAAATTAAACAAGGTGTATTTAGAGTTTGTTTATACAATTAACAAGAAGAAGTTAAAAGAGAAAAAACAAATTTTCTATCAAAGTCAATTAAATTGGTGAGTTGGCTACTCCTTTATCTACTAATACAAAAAAAAAAAAAAAATACAATCAAAAAATTACTTATGAACATAAGATGGGTGCATACGATTGCTCGGCCAGAAAGGGCATGAGCAACTTAAATGAGACATACCATCATGCTAATCAAGGTTAAAGCTTTGGTCACCACATCCATCTTTGATAAATAGTTTTCAATAAGTTTTTTTATGTTTATTAAAAGAAAAAGTAAGTAGAAAATAAATAAAAAAAAGTATTGGGTTGATTGGAAGAAATGGTATAATAAAAGAAATAAAATGCAGACAACAGATTGATTGAATAGAAAAAAATAATTAAAAGTTTACTACGTTGATTAAAAGTAAAGGAGAACACAAAACTAATAAAAACTCTATTTTGGTAAATAGTTTTTAAGGAATACCAAAATGATAAATAGTTTTTTCATAACACTAGTTAGGAAAAAAAACACTGTATTACTTTTTTTTTTTTTTTTAAATCAGGTATATTTATTTATTTTATATGAATGTGAAAGGTGTGGAAGGCGAAGTTGAGGGCACCACATGGTCGATATCGATGCCACAAAAAAACGTGATGATGGGCTGGCGATTCACCCTATCAATTAATATTTTTGAAATAACATTTTAATATATCATATTATTATTATTATTATTATTATTATTATTATTATTATTATTATTATTATTGTTATTATTATTATTATTATAAACTAACATTTTTATTTTGCTTCATTAAACTAATCTACGTTTGAATAGCTATGTAACATACGCATCTACGTACATATATTAGAATAAAGTTATTCTACAAATGCTTATAAAAATAAGAAGTGTACAAAGACACAATGGATCGCAAAATATAACACATTCGAAGAAAAAAAACGACACGATGAGTCACAAAAAAGACACAATGACCCAAATATAGAAAATACACAATGATAAATAAAAAGACACAATAATGTAAACAAAAAGTCTAAAATCTACAAGCTAAACATCTAAAAACAAAAACCTAAGATCTTACATCGTAGAGTTCGATGAGACGGTTCCAATGCCGCTTAAATGAGGTCAATCGGAGTCCATTTGATACCCTTCTTACGACTTCTTATTTTTAGTAGACTTTGTATTTGTTATATTCTGTTTTGATTTTCTGAAATATATATAAGTTTATTTTCTTGTTGAAAATATTTTACCGACGGATTACCAAGAGTAAGTTCGTTGGTAATATCTTAAAATTTCACTCATTAAACAGCGTGTGATAGTGTATGCTCCACCTAAGAAGACTATCCTCGGAGAAGATCTATACGTAATCCCTTGCTAAAGAATCCGTTGGTGACTTCACTCGGTGGTAGTCCGTCGGAAACCACATTATTCACGGCCATGTTACCGACAAATCAGTTGTTTAGTAGTGATTGTTTTATGTTATACCTTAACCATTAATTTAGAATGGTTTCAAGTTTCAACCAACATATAATGTGAAAGCTTACCAAGGGCTGCATAAAATACAAGGGACCAGCATTTTCAGCAGGCCAATGACCATCATCGGCCTGCAAGGCTGCAAAGAAATTAACCGCTCTCTTCAATGTCGTTGTAGCTTTTTCATACGATATTTCTTCACCGTCCTCTATTTTCACTTGGGGTATCGTTTGTTCAAATCGCTTCTCTCTTAAAAACTGCATAATACCAATATAAAACATATCACTAATACATTCATAACCAAAAATAATTATTAACTTGTATGAAGCAGGGACCGTGATCACCTGCATCCGCCAAAGAAGATCACTGTTAGGCTTAACTTCATGTCTATGTTTCCAGAAATGCTCACGTGCTTGTTCCACCTCAGCACGTTCTTCTGGACTTCCATAATTCGGATCAAACTCCCATATTTGTCTCCCGACAAAGTTGTTTGTGCTATACAGGTATGGATTATTGCCCCTTTCTGCTATCTTCAGTCTCCACATCTTTCTGTAAGTGGATACACTCAACAAAACACTTGTTTCAAGTGAAGTTTGCTGGAGTATATTGTTTTTTAAGGTGATAGTTATATATTCATTAGGTGATTACATATCCACACGACACCCTCATTGTCATCGGTATTTATTATTCAGAAAATTCAATACATACAATTCCCACATGTCTAATCTATAAACCTTTTCAATAATGTCAGACTTTAGGGTGGAAGGAGTGGTCACCATTTGAGGAGTGTTTAACTTATTTTCTAACCAATAATGTCATGTCATGCCATGTCAAGTCTCCACTCCACTCCACTCCTCATTTTGCACTCAATCACTACTTCACTAGTAATGATCAAACACATAGAAAGTAATAAACAATTAAAAAAATGTAATTGGTTGAAAGAGATTGGGGCCCACCATTAACCCTCTCTCTCCCAACTCTTCTCCTCTTCTCCGACTCAGTGAGTACTCATCGCTAAAGCCCCTCCCCAATCACCGATTAACCCCTGGCAGTACATCACCACGCGGTAAACTCCCCTCCCCGATTGAGTCACCGAGACCACTCCCTCCACTAGGGTTGTAAACGAACCGAACGAACACGAACAAAGCCATGTTCGTTCTCGTTCGTTAAGGAAATCAACATTTTCGCGAACTGTTCACAAACGCATACCGAACATAAATTTATGTTCATGTTCGTTCGTTAAGGAAATTCAGTTGTTCACGAACAGTTCGTGAACACTGGTCTCGAACACAAACGAACGCAAGCGAACACAAACTAACACAAGCAAATAAAAAAGAACGCAAACGAACATTTAACTTGAAAATAAAAAAAATAAAAATAGTGTTATCCTTAAAGATTGGATATAAGTAGTTAAATACAACCATCAAATGATAAATCAAAACACAAGAAGTCTAATACACCACCAAACGATGAATCAACTTGAACTAACTTAGACATAATTATCCCCAAAAATGTATTAGCATGTCCAAATTTTAGCTAACTTAGAAAAAATAGGGTTTCAAGTTTTCAATATGTTTAGATAAAAGGTTTATTATTTATTATTTTTTAATATAATCAAACGAACACGAACGAACGTAACCGAACATATTACCGAACGTTCATGAACGCAGTCAAATGAACGAGACCTGTGTTCGTGTTCGTTCGCTAAGCTACCCGAACAAAATTTTTTGTTCGTGTTCGTTCGTTAAGCTAATCGAACGAACATATACGAACTTCCCGCCGAACGGTTCAAGAACTGTTCGCTGAACGTTCGGTTCGTTTACAGCCCTACCCTCCACCCTTAATAGATGTCAAAATCTTGCATATTTTTTTTTTGAACGGAAAAACGCTTTATATATATATATATATATATATATATAAAGAGTCAGCAAGAAGCTGAGGGAACAAACACAACGAACCAAACACAAAAGACAACAAAAACGGAAAATTACAACAGATCTTTAATGTCAAAATCTAACCATTTCTCCCACTTCGGCAACTTGAGCTTCGATCTGCTGCGTATCCACAAAAAGGCCTCCTCTTTAATTTGATCCACAAATTTAGAGCATTCACATCCAGCCCCCTAAAATTATACACACATTCCACTAAAAAACAACTCCTATATCAATATATTTCCACTAAAAACAAATACTTTTTTCTCTCCTTTTCAATTAAATAATATTTTTATACCTTTATCATTACATTTTTCTCTCTCCTTCACTCACAACCACTTTCAATATATATTAAAAAATTATAGTGGGTAAACAGTGTCCCCCAAATATACAGATGAACAATAACATTTTCTCTCTCCTCCACTCACAACCATTTTTTATACTCTTTATAGTTTAAAAACCCCACACTCACAATTTAGTTCTTTGGATGTGAATGCTATTAGAGATAGGGATAAACTTGTCTTCAAATGCTTTTAACGTCATTCCAAATCTTGCATATTTATTACATGTGGTCCAAAATGTTTTTTTTTTCTTTTTTCTTTTTTTAATGCAAGGTGCCATAGATTTATATCATTATATGTAATCTCATAATTTTTATCTGTTTGAAATGGGTTTATATAAAGGCTCATTCTATTCACACCTCCTCCTGATTATACCCCCCTTGTGAGAGGAAAACTGCCGGTCTCACGCAGGCCCCACCTGTAAGTATGTGAGAGGAGGGGGGTGTAAAAAGTAATTAGGGGGTGTAGAAAGTAGCACCCTATATAAATTGTGTCGTAAGTTTCTGCAAATCATTTTGGATTTATATGCAAATCTCTATGATTTTATTGCTAATCTTGGCTTCATTTCCCAAGAATTTTGGGCAATACAATTTTTATTTTATTTTATTGTTTACCGGCAAAATAAATGTCAAGTCCTGGTTTAGAACGTAGGACCTATAGGTTTTGAAAATGATTTTACTCTCCTAAGCAAGGTGGATGGACAATGCAATTGAATGTGTATGGCCATTTGTGTTTAGGAGTACGTGTAATTTTTTAACGGCAAAAACACTTTATATATATATATAAAGAGTCAGCAAGAAGCTGAGAATACAGAAACAGAAAAAAACCAAACCCAAACAACCCGGAACAGAAGAAAAGGTTACAAAACTTCCGAGATATCAAACGACTTCCATTTGATCCAATCCGTCAATTGTATCTTCGAACGATTCCCCAGCCATAAAAAGGCATCCTCTTTGATAAGCTCAACAGTGGTCTAAACCGGAATGAAGCGGCCTTCAAAGATCATTTCGTTTCTCGCCTTCCAAATCCTCCAGATCGTAGCCAAAGTGACCGTGTAAACAATCCTTTTCCATCTCTTCCCCCCCGGTTGATTATGAAGATAAGAAACAAACTCCTCCAGAGAGAGAATTTCGGCTGGAAAATTGATTCTCATCCACACCAAAATATTCCACCAAATGCTACGAGCCCAAAGACATTTAACAAAAATATGGTCCGAATCCTCTTCGTACAAACCACATCTCGGACAGGAGACATCTGCTAAATGGACTCCCCTTCGGCTTAGACCAACTCTAGAAGCTACCTTTCCCAGCATCCCTTTCCACAGGAGATAGTTTGCTTTCGAGGGGGCCCAACTATTCCAATAAAAAACCGGCTGATTGTTCCCCACTCCCTCGTTAAAAGACTCAATATCGAAGCGAACCTGTTTAACAGAAAAGTTTCCATTCGAAACCGACCTCCACTTCCATGAGACACCGTCTCGGATCAAGAAATCATTGATAATAATGCCGACTTTAGCCAATGATGAAGACACCGCGCCAATATCTTTCCAAATACCAGAAATAGTCTTCATCACGGGGATGTTAGGCGGGAGGACATTACCGTTCCTTCTATGTATCGCTCCAATTACTTGGGCCCAAAGTTGATTAGGATCCGAGTGAAATCTCCACCACCACTTAACAAGCATGGCCCAGTTAAAATTCTGAATCGCCCCGAGACCTATACCTCCCCTCTTTTTAGCTTTCATAATGAACTCCCAACGAATCCATCTCAACTTATGTCTCGAACTCGATTTTCCCCAAACAAAATCCCTTCGTATTTTTTCCAACTTATGAATAATACACTTCGGGGCTGCAAAAAGGGATAAGAAATACGAGGGAAGGCTGCCAAGAACCGATTTGGCAAGCGTCATCCGGCCCGCGAAGGAAAGATGATTCGCTTTCCATTTAGAAAGCTTCGTCGAAAATCTCTCCAACACCGGATTCCAATACTTAGCACGTTTCATATTCACTCCAATAGGAATTCCAAGATAAATAAAGGGGAAAGATCCCGGTTCGCATTTCGCCAAAGAAGCAAAGGATTCAACCTCCGAGTCTGGGACGTTAACCCCAAATAGTTTGCTTTTATTACGGTTAACTTTGAGACCAGTGACAAGACAGAGCCATCTCAAAAACCGATTTAAAGCCAAAATGTTTTGTTCCGACCATTCCCCTATAAAGAGGACATCATCCGTATAACAAAGGTGAGAAATATAGGGACCGCCGTTAGGAAGCTGACACCCATGAAACAAACCCTGACTACAAGCCCTCTTCAGAAGCATAGGAATGAATTCCATGGCAATAACAAAAAGCAAAGGGGAAAGGGGGTCACCTTGCCTTAATCCTCTTTTAAATTTGAATTCCGCGGTAGGCGAGCCGTTCACCAAAATAGATCCCATTCCAGATTGTAAGCAACCTTTTATCCAGCCAATCCATTTCTGTGGGAAGTTCATCTTATCCATCATCCTTAGGAGAAATTTCCAATTTAAAGTGTCATACGCCTTAGCAAAATCCACTTTAAAAATTAAAAGTTTCTTTTTGGACTTCTTCGCCCACGCCACCGTTTCACCCACTATAAGAGGCCCATCAAGAATGTAACGATCCCCCACAAAAGCCGATTGAGTAGGAGATGCTAAATCAATGATCACCGATTTCAACCGGTTCGCCAACACCTTGGCTATGATTTTATATAGCGAACCGACAAGGGAAATGGGACGAAAATTGTTCAGCTCAATTGGGTCACTACTTTTCGGGATAAGAGCAACAAAGGAGGAATTACATCCTTTACTAATAGAGCCGGAAGAATGAAACTCATTCAACATTCCCAAAACCCATGGTTTAATCTTACTCCAGAAAATTTTGAAGAATTTAAGGGAGAAACCATCCGGCCCCGGAGATTTGCTACCATCACAACACTTAATAGCAGAAAATACTTCAGATTTCGAGAAACTGTCACAAAGAGATTGGCCTAATAAATCCGAAACGCGGGGAAGACCATAATTAACAAAATCGGGTCTTCTCCTTATGGGCTCAGCAAAATGTTTTTTAAACCAGCCTCTAATAGCCTCTTTAAGCGCCACCGGATCAGAAATTAGAGAGCCATTAAAGAACATGCAGTTGATTCTATTTCTGGCCATGTTAATAGAGATCGCTTTGTGAAAGAAACTGGTATTATCATCACCGAAACGCAGCCATTTGATTCTGGCCTTTTGAAATAAATCCGCCGACTTCTTAGATTCCAATTTACCAACTTGAATTCGGAGATCAATCCTAGTCCTTTTTTCCTCACTCGATAAAGGACGAGACGCCGCTTTCTTCTCCAAGAAATCAATCTTATCCACCATCTCAACCAAAGTTTTATTATCAGCTATAAAAAGGCCTTTTCTCCATTTTTTAATATCGAATTTAAGAGATTTGAGAGCCCCAGCGAGAGCCAGATCCCACCTCCCCCCTGAATCGGCCAAGCCGAAAGCTTTATCAACTAAAGAAGCCAAATGTTGATCCCCAAGCCAGGAATTAAAGAACTTAAACGGCACCGGACCGAAATCTACCGAAGAGCAAGACAAGGATATAGGGCAATGGTCGGAAAGGCTTCTATTATGAACTTCAAGCTTCGCTTTCGGCCAGGCAGACATAAAACAATCATTAACCAGAAAACGGTCAAGTTTGCTCATTTTAACCTCTTCGTGCCCAGAAAAAAATGTAAAACTCCCTCCGGACATAGGAAATTCTAGAAGCCCGGCATGACAAATAAAGCCGTTAAAACCGTCAGCAAGCCCTTGATCAAATCTAGAATTGACCCTCTCACTAACCGACCGCACCTCGTTAAAATCCCCCAAAAGAATCCAACAATTATCAAAAGAAATCAGCTCGGCGAGCTCCCCCCAGAATAATTTCCTTTGGCTCGGGTCGTTCGGGGCATGAAGGTTAACAATATTAATCAAACCCCCAAACCCCACTATATAACCAGAAGTAACTAAAAAACGGGGGTGTTTTATTACCTGCTCAACATGGAAAAACTCAGGATTCCAAAAGGAGACCAGACCACCAGAACGCCTAGCCGACCCCACCACCGCGAACTCCAATTTGGACTTGTCCCAGAAACGCCGTAAAACAGGTTCAAAGAGGAGATCCAGATGAGTTTCTTGAAACCCGATAAAATCCGCTTTCAATTTGCTTTTCAAAGAACGAATCCAAGGCCCTTTACGAGGGTCGGAAACCCCATTGATGTTGACAGAGATAAAATTCATTGAGAACCAGAAAATCCCGTCTCTCCACTGACCAACTTCTTCACATGGTTCTCGAAGCCCACCGTATCAATACCCAGACTGGCGCCGAAGGCCATCGTTTGAGCCACCTCCATATCAAAATCTGATCGGGCCCTGAAGTCTTCAGCACCATCGCCAGAGTTCTCACCCGACTCGGCGGCAAGGGCAGAACTACCGTCTTGCACATTCACCTGCCTCCCTTCCTGCACTTTTTCCTGTCTGAAAACCTCTTCTAAATTAAAGGGGTCTAACCCCATCGACAAATCAACCGATGCGTTAAGATCTGGGACCTGAATAGCAGGCTCCCTAACAACTGGGTTGAAAGCTCGTTTGGGCCTAACAGTAATCGAACTGGGCCGGCACTCATCTGTTGGGCTTGAGTGGACCATATCAGGAATAAAGGACGACTCACCGTGCCCCACATGAAAATTCTGGAAAAGGGTTTCTCTCTCCTCATTTATGACAACATGTGGCTGTGGCAGTTGTAACAACCCTCGGTAAAACCGACACTCTCATAATATGTCTGACACTCCAATATATTTAAGAATGTCTCAATATGTCTTATGTTACACCCCGTATGTGAAAACCGAGCCCGAAATATGTTATAACATATAATATAAAATAAAAACAAGAAATTATAGGTTGAGGCGGGCCGCGTAGACCCACCCCAACAAGTCACGCGGGCGGTATAAGGGCTAGAACCTGACTTCGTTGACTTCTTAAGTTAAAACGGGCCGCGTAAGAGTCTTGGTTAGTTAACGCGGGCCGCGAGAGACCTATAACGCGGAGACATCCAGAGCTGACACGTGTCGACATCGTGGCGAGTCTAGTAGCTGACCCAGCTAAGCTACAGCGTTGACCAATGTTGACGCGGGCCGCGTAAGCCTTGTGCTTACTTTACGCGGGCCGCGAGAGGACTAGAATCAGCAACTATAAATAGAACGCATTAGTTTTCATTTTCCGTCGCTCACAATCTCAATTCTCAATCACAAATTCTGTAGTAGGCTTATAATACACGGGTATTATACCCCTAATTAGCGAGGTTCTACTCCGTTGTAAGTATTATAACCCTAGTTTCATAATAGTTACGCTGCCCGATTGATTTAGGGTTCCGTAACAACTTTCGTGGTTCTGCCCGACGTAGTTGTTGGAATGCCGTCTCGGGGAGGGTATCATTAATATTTTCAAAGGGTTATGGTACTAACCAATGTACATTTGTATAAATTATAGATTATATCCAGGAAACCCTCACGAGAAGTCTAAGATAGCAATGTGAGTTTATCCTCTTTTTGTTAACCTTTTTAGAATGTTTTACAAAACCTTAATTGTTTACAAATGTGATTAAGCGGTGATTGAGTCTTTGTAGTTCTTCAATTACTGCCGGTATTATGGGGTTTTGTATACAAAATTTATTACTACGAGTAGTAGTAAGTCAGGAATGACAGTACATTACCATTGGACAACGAGTTAGCCAATGGGTAATTTGACCATAGCCATAGATCCGGTCGAGTGGCAAATACTGAATGAGTAATTGTGTAGAAATAAACAATGTGATCGCTCTCAATACTGTTTTAATTGATAAAATATTTCTTGATTAAACTGGGATTCACTCACCTGTATTTCCGACTGACAAATGTTTTTAAAACGCGTTACAGGTAACACAATGTGAACAACCAATTAATGAAAGCCAGCTGGAGAGCACTGAAGGCTTGGGAAAAATGTGGCTATAAAAGTTACCTAATAAACGATGTTTTAAATTCAATAAATTAGGGTTTGTCCCTATAAATGTATTGTAATAAGAAACTTGGGTTTTGCCCATGTGATTACTAATATTAAATGAGGTGGTTTTTACTCTGATAAACATTTCCTAACTACAGTTCTGATGTAAATTCCGCTGCAAGATTAAATAACCTGATACCACCAAAACTCTGAGATCGCGTCCGCCCGTTCCCGGGAATCAGGGATCGGGGGTTGCGACAGAAGGTGGTATCAGAGCCTAGCCACTGGTATGAGCCAAAGAAGTGTTCTGCTGACACTTAAATTCTAAATTTTGTGTTAGGAAATAAATTATGGAAATACGTGCATAACTGTATTTATTTGTTATGTGTTAATTGACTATCTGTTAGTTTACAGTATGAGTGATCAAGGACCCTCAGACATGAATCATCTGTTGTTTGAATCACCTAAGAGTGAAGGTACCTCGTCACAGCCTGCCCTTTCTGGGTATTCTGCTGATCAGGAAGAAGGAGTGTTTGCTTTCAAAGCTCAGTCAGAAGAGCCATTCCCTCATAAGAAACGAGGATGGTTCAGTAAGGAAGGTTTTGCTCGTAGGAAGAGAATGCGAAAGTTGCAACAGCAAAGAGTTCTAGCAGCTGCTAAGCGTAGAACCGATGCCCATACACAGGATATGCTTAATAGAAGCCTAGCTAATTTCCATATCCTAGCTACAACTGCTGCTGACCCAAGTCTAGAACAACTAGTAGCCCCACAACCACAAAACCCAGATCAACCCATGGAGATAGAAAACCAGGAAAACCAGGTGGAGATGCATGACTTTAACCCAGAAGAAATCCCTATGGTACCTGCACCAAACCCTCTAGACCCAAATTACGACCCCTGGTGGGACGATAATAGGGACTTTGTGCAACGTTACCCTATCCAGGAATACCCACCCATACAGAACATAGAAGCCTATCCAGGTATGGACCCTTTAGATCCCTATTACCAAGATGAATATATTAGGGAAATTTTAGAGGATCCTTACCGATTTCAGGAACTGTCACCCCCATATCAGGAACCCGCACCCCAGATTCCAAACCCAGTCCGAGAACCTGCACCCCCAATGAGTGCAGAAAACGTCCAAGAACTTAGGACTTTTGGGGAGGAAATTTTAGAAAGCAGTGAGAAAATGCGTCAGGTGGGAGAGCGTCTCGTATGGAAATACGATGAGCGCAATATGGATTTTTGGATAAATCCATATCCGTGAATGAGATGGTGAAACGATGGTAGTAGTAATAATAATAAAATATAATAAAAATAAAATAAAAAAATGTGTGTACGGATGCATATTACTATTAGTGTAATTTTCTTTCTGTTGGTATTGTAATCTTTATTTCTGTACTAGTGTGTAATAGACGCATAGTATATGAAAATAGAGTACAAGTCACAATGACCGACGTTTTTGGCTAGATTGCGTGTCATGTGATTAACTATATTACCTATTATCTTGTGATATTAATATGGGGTAAATGTTTAAAATTCAGATGGCCGACGAAGGAAATCAAGGAAATCTGAATAATGATAACCAGAGTAACATTAACGTGGTTAATGAGAATCCAAGCATCAATAACAATAACAATCAAGTGGATAATAGTGCTATCCAACACATAGTAGCACAGGGAATTATAGATGCAATGCCATTTATTCTTCAAACTGTTAAAGATGCTGATAATAAAAGTAAGCATAGCAGTAAGCGACCAAGTGAACCAGAAAACAGCGTGAACAATGGACCTGTACTTCAAATGCCCATTCCCAAAAGAAGAAGAACCATGCCTTATGGTTGTTCTTATAAGGAATTCTGGTCATGTAAACCAATGGAATTCTCGGGCAACGAAGGGGCCATTGCAAACCTACGCTGGATAGAAAAGACTGAGGCAGTCTTAAGGATAAATAAGTGTGCTGAAGAAGACAAAATACTGTTTGCTTCTAATCTGTTTAAGAATGCAGCACTATCCTTCAATCAAGAGGAAGTGATAGAACCTATAATATGGAATGGGAATAATTTAAGAACAAGGTAGAAAGGAAATTCTGCCCACCTAATGAAAAGGAACAGATAGCCAACAAATTCCTAAACCTTAGAATGACTGGTGTGGATAGTAAGGGATATACTAAGATATTCTTCGAATATGCTAGAATAGTACCAACCCTTGCTTCACCAGAACCAGTATTAATTTCCCGTTATATTTGGGGATTAATTGGGGAGATAAGACATGTAGTCAAGGCAGCTAGACCTCAAACCATAGAAGAAGCTGTAGAACTAGCCAATACCTTGACTGATGAGTTAGTCCGTACCGGAGAAGAGGATCAAAGGAGGAACCTAACCCAGAAGTTGACCCAAGAATTTCGTTCTGGAAATTCTAACCGTGGGAAAATATAGGTTCTACCTCTGCACCCTACTGTAGGTATTGCAAAAGAAAGCATTCCGGAAGATGCTCCATATATTGTAACTTTTGCAAAATATCGGGACACAAGGAAGAAAACTGCAGGAAGAAAGCTAACAGCAGGGTATGTTATAATTGCGGAGAACAAGGTCATATCAAGCTAAATTGTCCAAAATTAGCTCCAGCTCCAGACAACAAGAATACTAAAAATGCTAGAGCATTTGTTCTGACTGCAGAAGAAGCCAAAATGATTCCAGATGTCATAGCTGGTACGTTTTTAGTTAATGATGTTTTTGCTAAAGTATTATTTGACTCTGGTGCAAACCAAAGTTTTATTAATACATCGTTTTGCAAATTTCTAAATCAGTCATTAACTAAACTACCACAAGAATGCTTAGTAGAAACAGCTAATGGGGAAACTGTTAGAATTTCTGAAATCTTGCAGGGAGCAAGCATAGAAATTTTAAATCAAAAGTTTATTGCAAATCTTTATCCCATGAATCTTGCAGGATTCGATGTTGTTTTAGGAATGGATTGGTTAATAGCCAATAAAGCTAGTATTTTATGTGATCAAAAGTCAATTCAAGTAAATTCACCAAAAGGTAAAACGAATTAAAGGAGATAAAATCTCTAGGTCCACTAAATTCATTTCTGTGATGAAAACTGCAAGTTGTATGAGAAAAGGTTCGATAGTGTATTTGATTTCCATAATCACTAACACTAAAGGAAAGGATTTAAAAGATATTCCAGTAGTATCTCAGTTTCCAGATGTATTTCCAGAAGAATTGCCAGGGCAACCTCCAGACAGAGAAGTTGAATTCAGAATCCATTTAATACCAGGACATCACCAATTGCCAAAGCACCTTATCGGTTGGCACCTGCAGAAATGCAAGAATTGAAGAAACAATTAGACGAATTGTTAGAGAAGGGATTCATACAGCCAAGTTCGTCGCCATGGGGAGCGCCGATACTGTTTGTTAAAAAGAAGGACGGATCAATGCGTATGTGCATTGACTACCGTGAACTAAACAAAGTCACGATTAAGAATCGGTACCCATTACCGAGAATTGATGATTTGTTTGATCAACTGCAAGGAGCTCGATTCTTCTCTAAAATCGATTTAAGGTCAGGATATCATCAATTAAAAGTACAGGAATAGGACATTCCTAAAACCGCATTCAGAACAAGGTATGGCCATTATGAATTTACTGTCATGCCATTTGGTTTAACCAATGCCCCAGCTGCATTTATGGACATGATGAACCGAATATGTAAGTCATATTTGGATAAATTCATAATTGTCTTCATAGATGATATTCTAATTTATTCTAAGAATAAAGAGGAACATGCAAAACATTTGCACGCACTTTTAAGTCTATTAAGAAAGGAAAAGCTTTATGCTAAGTTTTCAAAGTGCGAGTTTTTGTTAGAACAGGTACAATTCCTTGGACATTTAGTTAATCATGAAGGAATTCATGTAGATCCAACAAAGATTGAGGCGATTACTAAATGGAAAACCCCTGAGTCACCAACTGAGGTTAGAAGTTTCTTAGGATTGGCCGGTTATTATAGAAGATTTATTAAAGATTTCTCTAGAATAGCCATTCCCTTAACTAAGCTAACCTGTAAATCTGTTAAGTTTGAATGGGGATTAAAACAAGAAGAAGCATTTAGAAGTCTTAAGCAAAGATTAACCCATACACCCATACTAGCGTTACCAGAAGGAACTGAAGACTTCGTAGTCTATTGTGATGCTTCTAAATTAGGTTATGGATGTGTGTTAATGCAACGCCAAAAGGTTATAGCTTACGCATCTAGACAACTTAAGAATCATGAAGAGAATTATTCAACTCATGATTTAGAATTAGGAGCTATAATTTTCGCTCTTAAGATTTGGAGACATTACCTTTATGGTAGTAAGTTTACCATATTTACTGATCACAAAAGTTTAAGGTATGTTTTCGGGCAGAAAGAGTTAAATATGAGACAAAGACGTTGGATGGAATTTCTTAGTGATTATGATTGTGATATCCAGTATCATGAAGTAAAAGCAAATATAGTGGCAGATGCTTTAAGCCAAAAGTATCATGAAAAGCCAAAACGGGTACGTTCTCTTAAATTAAATCTGCAAGTAGATTTAAATGATCAGATAAGAGAAGCACAAGAATCAGTAATCAAGGAGGATTCTGAAAAATTAAAAGGTATGCTAAAAGAATTGGAACAAGGAACAGATGAAATTTGGAGATTCCATAAAAAGAGAATGTGGATACCTAAATTAGGAAACTTACGTCATCGTATACTAGAAGAGGCCCATAAGTCTAAATATACGATGCATCCAGGAAGTGATAAAATGTCTCAGGATTTAAGGAAAAATTTCTGGTGGATAGGAATGAAAAAGGACATAGCAGCTGAAGGGGTAAGGTCCCAAAAACCTCATAAAAAGGATTTGAGACCATACCACAAACCAGCCTTTTTAGCCTTTCGACCTCGCGCGACCGCGCATTGGCCTTACAAAGAGGAAGAAGAAGTCAGCGATTTATAATCGCGCGCCCAAAGGAAAACATAAATCCCTGCGCCTTCTCCCATTTAACAAAGGATTAAAATCCTTTGTTCAATACCTCCGCCTAAATATCCAGACTTGGATACTATTTTACCCAGACTTGGGATTTATTCGTCTGTGTCCACACAGCAAGGTGTCACATCAGATTACAGCAGTAATCTTCTAGAAAGAAATGCAATCGTGCACCACCCAGACGGTTATAACCGTCTGGACACGTGTCATCACCACAAGCAACCCTGAAATCACAACGAAGGCATGCAATTGGAGAGTAATCTCCACTTAATCACTTTCCACGTGGCAACCCCCCAGCCATAGATCAAACCCCGATCCGTGTGCATTCACATCGGATCGAGACAACTTGACGTAGGATCAAAGAACTTAACGGAAGAAAATATAACCGCTACGGCGTTAGCATCTTCCGTCATCTTTTCAATAACAGGTTTTCCCTCCCAAACTCCCGGTTATAAATATGAGAACTGTTCAGGTATAAACTCAGATCACACTCACTTCTCAAATACTTTATCTTCTCCATTACCAACACTTATTCTCACACCGGAGTCGGGTCAAGGAGAGAACCCTCTTCTCCCCTTGGCAAGGCTAACGGTGTTCTTTTTTGCAGAATCAGCGGAGAAGAAGTTCAGCAGCAACTGAATCAATCGAGAGAGAGCTAACCCTTTTATGCGGATTCAAACCCCCTAGATATTTCGGTTCCGACCATTTATCTAGTGTTTCTTCATTGGCGCCCACCGTTTTCTCAGTTTTTCTAGTTTCTATCTCGTTTCGATTCAGTTCATTCCGTTTTCTGTTTTTTCACATGGCAGAAAATTCGTCATCTCACCGGCAACCTGGTCCTCGACCAAACGTCGGAAACAATTTACAACTAGAAGAATCTCCAGAACATTGGTTTAGCAGATGCCAAGCTGCTTTAGACACAATTGTTATTCAAATCGCCAGATCTGATTTCCCAAACATCAGATCTGGAAAAGAAATTAATACCACAGTATTGGATCCACCAACACCACGTCGGGGGAACATCCAATCCAGCCAATATAGCAGTTATCAGAAACAAATACACATGGTTCAAGGAGGTCCGTCACGAAGACCAAATAAACGAAACTATGATCAACATTGGAGAGAACAGCAAGTCGTGTTCCCTGTTGTTCCTGGGGGCCCTCAGGAAGAACGACCAGTAATTATCACTGGTATTTTCGGTCATTACCGAACCGACTATATGTTCATAGATCCAGGAAGCTCGATGGACATCATATACGAACAATGCTTTAAACAGCTCGATTCAGAAGATAAAGCACGTCTAGAACCAGTCGATTTTCCCCTCACTGGATTCTGTAATGAAACTGTATTCCCATTAGGGCAAATCGCTTTCCCGGTGACTTTATCAGACGGCGAACATTCACGAACAGTTACAGTCAATTTCATGGTCATGCCAGCAACATCACGTCATGATGTCTTGCTCGGGAGAAGGTCACAAAGGGAATTTAGCATGATCACTTCCATTCCACATGCTGCTTGTGGATTTCCGACAGAGACCGGAGTTGTAATCCTCTATTCAAGCAAAGAAGTTATGTCCGTAGACGACGAACCACCAGCAAAGGTAGTCAAACCTTCGGCACCAAACGAACCAGAGAAATGGGTCCTGAACAACGAATACCCAGAGCAGACCATTCTGCTAGGACAAGCCATTTCACCAGCAACACGCATACAACTGAAAGAATTGTTGTCTAAAAACAAAGATATATTTGCCTGGTGCCCAGCAGATATGACTGGAGTTCCACGCGACATCGCGCAGCATTGTCTAAACATCAAACCATCATTAGATCCCGTTGCTCAAGGGAGGCGCAGCTTCAGCGAAGAAAAAGCAAAAGCAATGGACGAGCAAGTCACAGAGTTACTCAATGCAGGAATCTTACGCGAAGTAAAATACCATACATGGGTTGCCAACCCAGTAATGGTACAAAAACATAGCGGCGGGTGGAGAATGTGCGTCGATTTCAAGGACCTGAACAAAGCATGCCCCAAAGATTGCTACGCGCTTCCAGAGATAGACAAAAAAGTCGACTCTCTAGCATCATTCAGATGGAAATGCTTTCTCGACTGTTATAAAGGTTATCATCAGGTCCAGATGAAAAAAGAAGACGAAGACAAAACCGCGTTCCGCACAGATAAAGGCATCTACTGTTACACGAAAATGCCGTTTGGCTTGCGCAACGCAGGCGCAACTTATCAACGACTAATGGACACAGTCTTCAGCGGAGATATTGGCAAGACTGTCGAAGTATACATGGATGACCTCGTCATCATGAGCCATGAAGAAGAGACAATGCTCAAGAATATCCAGCGCACGTTCGACTCCTTACGCAGCGTGAACTTAAAACTTAACCCAACAAAATGCTCCTTCGGCATGGAAGAAGGAAAATTTTTGGGTTTCATAGTTACAAGAGACGGCTTTAAGGTTAATCCAGAAAAGGTGCAGGCCATCCAGCTAATGCCATCACCTGCAACAGTCAAGGAGATGCAAAGGCTCGCCGGACGATTAGCAGCCCTGAACAGATTCTTGGCTAATCATGCGGCAAAATCTTATCCATTTATCAGTACACTACGAAACTGCGGAAAGAAAACTCCTTTTCAATGGACGCCTGAAGCAGAAGCAGCATTCAAGCAAATGAAAGAATGTTTAATTCAGCTGCCAACACTGACCGCGCCAAAAGAAAAAGAACCGTTAATTTTATATCTATCAGCCGCGGAAGTAGCGGTAGGCGCAGTATTAATGGTAGAACAGGAAAACATCCAAACTCCAATCTACTATATCAGCAAAATGCTCACTGGCCCCGAAACTCGTTACTCAATGATAGAAAAATTGGTTCTAGCACTAGTACACGCGTCCAGACGCTTGCGCAGGTACTTCTCAGGCCATGTCATCACAGTTCTCACAAATTATCATTTAGGCCAAATCTTGTCAAAACCTGATGTGGCGGGAAGATTAGCTAAATGGGCCATTGAGCTAGGAGGTTACAACATTTTTTACAGACCAAGACCCGCAATCAAAGGGCAAGTTCTAGCAGACTTCGCCACTGAAGTTCCTATCGATAAAATACAAGAATGTGAGGCAATCCAGAACCCAACACCTGTTTTCGACGACAGAGTCTGGACCTTACACACAGATGGTGCTTCCAATGATGATGGAGCAGGAGCAGGCCTCCGATTGATCAGCCCGGATGATCACGAACTTACATATGCCATACGCTTAGATTTCCAAAGTACCAACAATGAAGCAGAATACGAGGCATTTTTAGCAGGCCTCCGTCTAGCACTCAAAATGGGGGCAAGAAACCTTGAAGCCAACGTTGACTCAAAGCTAGTAGCCGAACAAGTTAATGGTCGTTATGATGCAAAAGGGGAAGCTATGGCGTTATACCTTGCGCGGATGTTAATCAGCCAATTTCAAACATTCAAAGTTAATCACATAAACAGAAGCGAGAACAAGCACGCTGACGCGCTAAGCAAATTAGCTGCTACCAGCTTTAAGCACTTAGCAAAGGAGGTACGCATAGAGGTATTATCCAACCCTTCCATTCATCTCAAGCAAGTAAGCGTCATAGAAATGGGAGATCCATCCTGGATGTCTCTAATTATCTTGTACCTTCAACACGGAAAACTTCCGGAAGGAAAGGCAGAAGCTCGAAAAATACAACACAAAGCAATAAATTACGAAATGGCGGATGGCG
This sequence comes from Helianthus tuberosus, assembly GCA_030545235.1. Lineage (NCBI taxonomy): Eukaryota > Viridiplantae > Streptophyta > Magnoliopsida > Asterales > Asteraceae > Helianthus > Helianthus tuberosus. The sequence goes on along the minus strand of JARYGA010034899.1, from coordinate 13,061 downwards.
TCCTTTATCGAAAATCATTTATGGGCCCATTACTACGCTGTATTGATAAAACAGACGCCCAATACCTAGTCAGAGAAATCCACGAAGGATTATGCGGGATACACACGGGACCGCGCATGGTCGTGGCAAAAATAATGAGCGCCGGATACTACTGGCCAGGAATGCACATGGATGCAGTTGATCTATTAAGAAGATGCGAGGCATGTCAACGCCACGCACCAAAGACACTCCGACCCAAAAATCCGCTAATTCCTGTTACTTCCGCCTGGCCATTCCAACAGTGGGGCATCGATCTTGTTGGCCCATTTCCTGACGCGCCGGGCGCAGTAAAATTCATCATCGTCGCGGTGGATTACTTCACAAAATGGGTGGAAGCTAAAGCTTTGGCCTCAACAACAGCAATGGTAATCCGCAAATTTATATGGGAACATATCATTTGCAGATTTGGATTACCATTGCGCATTATTTCCGACAATGGTACAAATTTCGCCGCAGAAGATCTCCAAAAATGGTTCAAAGAAATGAAGATCGAGCATAACTTTGCGTCTGTTGCGCATCCTCAAGCGAACGGACAGGTAGAAAGTGTAAACAAACAAATCGTTGACGGCATAAAAGCGCGACTCGGGACAGCGCGCAGAGGGTGGGTTGACGAACTTCCCAGCATCCTCTGGGCGCATCGAACAATGCCAAAGACTAGCACCGGCGAAACTCCGTTCAGTCTAGTCTATGGGTCTGAGGCCGTCATTCCAGCCGAGATAGGTTTACCGTCACCGCGCATGATAGCCATGGAAAAACAGAACAACGAGCAAGAGCGAAGAATGGATTTGGATCTTCTAGAAGAGAGGCGTGAGAACGCTGCCATCACAGAAGCAAGGTACAAATCCAAGCTCGAAAAATATTACAATGCGCGTGTTCGTGTTTGCACCTTTGTCCCTGGCGATTTCGTCTTGCGCGACAATGAGGCTTCAAACGCTGAAAAGCCGGGCAAATTAGCGCCAAGATGGGAAGGACCATACGTCATTAACGAGGTCCTAGGCAAGGGGGCATATACCCTAAAAAGGATCGATGGGACCCTAGTCCCCCGCACCTGGAACGTACAACAGTTGCGCAGGTGTTACATATGAACCAAATCTTCAAAAGCGGAAAGAACATACAGGCAATGTATTTCTTTATTGTGTCTTGTATCACAAGCCTTGCGCTCTTATCACTACAAACATCATTTTTACTTATATCACTGTTTATTACAAATTGCATGTAATTTCTTTGGTGCGCGCGAAAACAATATGGTCAAACATTGTATACCTCATGAACAGTCTAAAAACAAGGCAAGCTGTTGCGCCTTTTAGGCAAACGTTCACACATGAGCACAATACCATCTCTCATTCGCCTTACCTATCCAAAAGCAATTAAAAACATGCAACATATTGTAATTTAAACAAACAGTTCACAAGCATAGCAGTGCATCACAATATACATTATCATAAAAGTGTAACACAAGCACTTAACAAGATCATAGCCATGATCTTCAAAAAATTATCCAGTACCAAATTTACAAAAAAGCATTAACCAAAGACGAAAACTGGTCCTAAGGTTAAACACCTAACCAGCATCGGAATCATCGTCAACAACAGACACCTGCTCACTCCGACGAGTTTTCCGGCGTTGATACACTAACCGGCATCCTACTTTTTGAAGCATCGGAAACCGAGCCATCAACCCATCGGCATCCAACACAACGCTAGCACCATCAGTAACATCTGTATGCTGAAGAACCCTGCAGTCAGAATCAACAACCGCCGGAGAAACAGGTTTGACTAGATTCTTTACCGGAGTAGTAGTGAATGGCGGTGAACAAGAAAGAAGCATGAGACCTTCAGCAGCTTCATACACCCTAAAAACATCCAACAAAAGACGGGTATGGTAAGAACGTTTCATCTTTTTTTGGTAAGAATCAACCAGGAGACAAGGTAAATATATATAAAAAGAACCCAATCTCGGGAAAGGAGAAACTTACCCATCATTAACCGTCAGAATTACATCACATCCAAACGGCGCTACAGGAACAAAGGTCATTTCCTCATTAATGAAGTCTGACAAGCGCCACCACGAATCTCAAAATATATATATATATATATATATATATATATATATATATATATATATATATATATAATAATAATAACCACTCTTACTGCCAGTTAACGTCATCAGACGTCAAAACACAGTTAACAAATTTCACATCTTTCTCCCTCTTTAAATCTTCTCATAGAAGCTTTCTTACCTTTTCGCGCCCAAAAAACATTTCCCTCTCATAAGTCCAGTGCTCCACTTATTTGCATAAGTACAACACTAGACTGGGGGGACTTGAAGGGGTAAGGTCCCAAAAACCTCATAAAAAGGATTTGAGACCATACCACAAACCAGCCTTTTTAGCCTATCGACCTCGCGCGGCCGCGCATTGGTCTTACAAAGAGGAAGAAGAAGTCAGCGATTTATAATCGCGTGCCCAAAGGAAAACATAAATCCTTGCGCCTTCTCCCATTTAACAAAGGATTAAAATCCTTTGTTCAATAACTCCGCCTAAATATCCAGACTTGGATACTATTTTACCCAGACTTGGGATTTATTCGTCTGTGTCCACACAGCAAGGTGTCACACCAGATTACAGCAGTAATCTTCTAGAAAGAAATGCAATCGTGCACCACCCAGACGGTTATAACCGTCTGGACACGTGTCATCACCACAAGCAACCCTGAAATCACAACGAAGGCATGCAATTGGAGAGTAATCTCCACTTAATCACTTTCCACGTGGCAACCCCCCAGCCATAGATCAAACCCCGATCCGTGTGCATTCACATCGGATCGAGACAACTTGACGTAGGATCAAAGAACTTAACAGAAGAAAATATAACCGCTACGGCGTTAGCATCTTCCGTCATCTTTTCAATAACAGGTTTTCCCTCCCAAACTCCCGGTTATAAATATGAGAACTGTTCAGGTATAAACTCAGATCACACTCACTTCTCAAATACTTTATCTTCTCCATTACCAACACTTATTCTCACACCGGAGTCGGGTCAAGGAGAGAACCCTCTTCTCCCCTTGGCGAGGCTAACGGTGTTCTTTTTTGCAGAATCACCGGAGAAGAAGTTCAGCAGCAACTGAATCAATCGAGAGAGAGCTAACCCTTTTATGCGGATTCAAACCCCCTAGATATTTCGGTTCCGACCATTTATCTAGTGTTTCTTCAGCAGCCTATGTTTCTAAATGTCTAACATGTTTACAAGTCAAAGCTGAACACCAGAAACCCTCAGGTTTGTTACACCAATTAGAAATGCCAGTTTGGAAATGGGAATTTATAACAATGGATTTTGTTACTAAATTAACCAAAACTAAGAAAGGAAATGATACAATCTGGGTGATTGTAGATAGGCTAACCAAGTCAGCTCATTTTCTACCAATGAGTGAAACAATTAGTATGGAACAATTATCTAAACTATATGTAAATGAAATTGTTTCTTTACATGGCATTCCTTTATCAATTGTTTCTGATAGAGATAGCCGCTTTACCTCTCATTTTTGGTCAAGTTTCCAAAAGGCAATGGGAACCAAGTTAAAGTTAAGCACGGCTTATCACCCACAAACGGATGGACAGAGCGAAAGAACAATTCAGACAATGGAGGACATGCTTAGAGCTTGTGTAATCGATTTCGGAGGTAATTGGGATGATCACTTACCTTTAATAGAATTTTCTTATAATAATAGCTATCACACAAGTATCAATGCTGCACCATTCGAAGCACTTTACGGACGAAAGTGCCAAACCCCAGTCTGTTGGGCAGAAATTGGGGAAAAGCAACTATCTGGACCTGAGATAGTACAAGAAACAACTGACAAAATTATTCAAGTCAAGGAACGACTGAAAGCAGCACGTGATCGACAGAAGAGCTATGCTGATAACCGACGCAAACCGTTGGAATTTCAAGTAAGAGATAAAGTATTGTTGAAAGTCTCTCCTTGGAAAGGAGTGGTAAGATTCATCAAACGGGGAAAGCTAAGTCCCAGGTATGTTGGAGCTTTTGAGATTATTAGAAGAATAGGACCTGTAGCCTATCAGCTACCACTGCTAGAGGAAATGGCAGGAATACATGATGTGTTTCATGTATCTAATCTTAAAAAAGTGTTTAGCTGATGAATCATTGATAGTACCTCTTAAGGATATAGAGGTAAATGAACAACTCAAGTTTGTAGAAAGACCTCTACAAATTGAAGACAGGAAAGTCAAGAATCTCAAGCATAAAAGATTAGTTCTGGTCAAAGTGAAGTGGGACTCCAAAAGAGGACCTGAGTACACATGGGAGCTTGAAGCAGAAATGAAAAAGAAATATCCGTATTTATTTGAGTAGATCTTGAGGATGAGCTCTAAAACAAGGTGGGGAGAATGTAACAACCCTCGGTAAAACCGACTCTCTCATAATATGTCCGACACTCTAATATATTTAAGAATGTCTCAATATGTCTTATGTTACACCCCGTATGTGAAAACCGAGCCCGAAATATGTTATAACATATAATATAAAATAAAAACAAGAAATTATAGGTTGAGGCGGGCCGCGTAGACCCACCCCAACAAGTCACGCGGGCGGTATAAGGGCTAGAACCTGACTTCGTTGACTTCTTAAGTTAAAACGGGCCGCGTAAGAGTCTTGGTTAGTTAACGCGGGCCGCGAGAGACCTATAACGTGGAGACATCCGGAGCTGACACGTGTCGACATCGTGGCGAGTCTAGTAGCTGACCCAGCTAAGCTACAGCGTTGACCAATGTTGACGCGGGCCGCGTAAGCCTTGTGCTTACTTTACGCGGGCCGCGAGAGGACTAGAATCAGCAACTATAAATAGAACGCATTAGTTTTCGTTTTCCGTCGCTCACAATCTCAATTCTCAATCACAAATTCTGTAGTAGGCTTATAATACACGGGTATTATACCCCTAATTAGCGAGGTTCTACTCCGTTGTAAGTATTATAACCCTAGTTTCATAATAGTTACGCTGCCCGATTGATTTAGGGTTCCGTAACAACTTTCGTGGTTCTGCCCGACGTAGTTGTTGGAATGCCGTCTCGGGGAGGGTATCATTAATATTTTCAAAGGGTTATGGTACTAACCAATGTACATTTGTATAAATTATAGATTATATCCAGGAAACCCTCACGAGAAGTCTAAGATAGCAATGTGAGTTTATCCTCTTTTTGTTAACCTTTTTGGAATGTTTTACAAAACCTTAATTGTTTACAAATGTGATTAAGCGGTGATTGAGTCTTTGTAGTTCTTCAATTACTGCCGGTATTATGGGGTTTTGTATACAAAATTTATTACTACGAGTAGTAGTAAGTCAGGAATGACAGTACATTACCATTGGACAACGAGTTAGCCAATGGGTAATTTGACCATAGCCATAGATCCGGTCGAGTGGCAAATACTGAATGAGTAATTGTGTAGAAATAAACAATGTGATCGCTCTCAATACTGTTTTAATTGATAAAATATTTCTTGATTAAACTGGGATTCACTCACTAGTATTTCCAACTGACAAATGTTTTTAAAACGCGTTACAGGTAACACAATGTGAACAGCCAATTAATAAAAGCCAGCTGGAGAGCACTGAAGGCTTGAGAAAAATGTGGCTATAAAAGTTACCTAATAAACGATGTTTTAAATTCAATAAATTAGGGTTTGTCCCTATAAATGTATTGTAATAAGAAACTTGGGTTTTGCCCATGTGATTACTAATATTAAATGAGGTGGTTTTTACTCTGATAAACATTTCCTAACTACGGTCCTGATGTAAATTCCGCTGCAAGATTAAATAACCTGATACCACCAAAACTCTGAGATCGCATCCGCCCGTTCCCGGGAATCAGGGATCGGGGGTTGCGACAGCAGTTCTTTATGCACGTCTCCCGTATCATTATTCTCCTCAGAAACATGCAACATGGAACCTTCCGAATTCCCCATGCAATCAACTGAACGGTCGTCCCTCAAACTATTCGAATACTCCTTTCCGATAGCTGGAGAATCACCAAACTCCAACGACTGGTCCGACGATTCCGGCAGATGCACCTCCCCATCCAAAAAAGACGGACACCATTGTCCGGCGATTTCTTCTACCCACACCGGGATATTGTGATCTTTCCACTGCAACATGAACTCCGCTGAAAATCTCTTACCCGAATGGACCAGAATAGCAAGACGTTCCTCTGACAAATTCCCGTCATTCACCTCCGCTTCCGATTTCACCAATAATCTGCCGCATCTTTCGCCTATTTTGTTGAAAACGGAACGATCCCACAGGCTAACAGGAACGCCCATGATCTTAACCCAAGCCACTCTTTCAAAAATGGAGGGAATACCTTCCCAGATGTAGAGCCTAGAGAACCAACTTTCCCATAAATCAACTTTCTCGCTCCGGAACTCATCGGCCTCAGCCGAACTATTAAAACAAAGAAGAACTTTTAAACCTCCCAGAAATTTTATACCGATCCCTCCCTCAGAAAGTCCTGAAAGAGTATCCTTAAGATCATTCAAAATGTCAATATCTTTAACTTCCCCGACAAGTGACTTGAGCTCGAACGACTTCTTCATCTCCGAGTTCAATGGAGGGGGGGGGGGGAATGACCCCCCAGGGACCTCGGAGGTCGACTTCGAAACCACAGAACTGTAAGACTTGGCCCCATGAGCAGGAGGAAAAGATCTACCAGCTACCCTATTCGTCTTCTGATCAGGGTAGAAACCTTCGAGCATGTCGAAAACCGAGACACGTTCTTTATTTTGCATGACAACTTTAGAGCCATCCCGGTTGAATCTGGCTAGATTAACACCAATAACAACACCATCAATACGGACTTCCTTCAGTTTTTCCATCCACCAAGCCGGGTCCGTGACGCTGGAAAGTTTAATGAAGCCGAAACGGTTACCCACTCTATCTTTCTTCCAGGGAACAAAGGCTTCTTCAAGATTGTCCAAGTGTTCAAACGCTTTCCAAAGAGAGAATTTGTCGCAAGAGTCTGGTAGATTCGAGATGAAAAAGGAAGTGGCATTTTTCAGTCTTTCTTCTCTATTAGTAAACAATTTTTCCTTTCTATAAACCTGCTTATTCAAAATAGTGTTCCAGCTGTCATTGTGAGGTCTCCACACTCTCTTTCCCATGGCAAAGAACCGACCCGAATGGCGAATGGGAAGAGTATCTAAGCAAAATAGGAAGAAAGGAAGCACCTGACTTCTTTCCAAGAGAGGAAGGAGTCGAGAACCTCGCTCACTATTCCGATGAGATGCTCACCGTCGAGCGCATCCGGCGTCAGAGAAGGGGGAAAAGAGAGAGGATCTGATTTCCGTTACTTGTTAGACCTGCATGTTTTCGTCTTTTGTTGTACTAGATTGGAACTCACGCGATGAGGAGTACGTGTAATCTTATTTTTTGAACAATTTTTATTTGCACTTAAATACCATAAAACCTTTTTTTTGACCTATAGGTAGACGAAGATTTAAAAAAGCAGGTATCGAAGCTGTCCGAAGTCTTAGGAGAAGGATTGGCGACGGAGGTAAAACGTTATTTTCGAAAAAAGAACCAAGGTGGAGTTTTGTGGGACTGGAAGTGGTGCAGATTACCTAGTTGTGAGCAAGAAAGAAATGAATGGGAGGGCTTAAAAACTTTACTCTTACAGCAAATCTTGGGTCAAGGTGAACACATTTGGAGATGGAAGGATAACGTTTTGGAAGGATTTTCGGTGAAGGATTTAAGGAAAGACCTGGCTGGAATTGTCGATGTAAACACCGTTCCGAACAGGTTCGAGTGGAGCAAAATCGCTACGACGAAAGTTAACTTCTTTGCATGGAGAGCGGCGAAGAAAAAATTCCAACGATGACGGCACTAAGGAGAAGGGGGTGCAAATAGGCTCGGATACGTGCAGGCTTTGTGGTTTAGCACCAGAAACGGCTAACCACATCATTATTCACTGCCCGATCGCTAAGATAGTATGGTTACAGCTATGGTCATGGATGAAAATCCCCATCAGGGATCATCGAGAGGATATTAAAACCAGATTCGTTGAATAGTCTGATTGCCCAGAAAGAAAGTGAAAATAGCTTACGCTATTCATCTCTTAACTACATGGTATTTATGGAAAACCAGGAACAACAAAGTTTTCAACGACATTGTGGAAGAGATTAAAGAGGACTCGTTTGAATGGATACGTATAAGATCAAGATTTACCGGGATAACATGGAATGAGTGGAAGGATTTATCGTTCACGGAGTAACAATCTCGGAGATATATGTGTTTAGTTCGCTTGATCGATTTTTCTTGATGTAACAGTTTTTGTTCTTGACAATGTACTAGAGTTGTGATTGCGACTTCATAGCGCCTTGCTATGTGTCGTTGTTACTTGATTGATGAATAAAGGTTCCATTGTTGTTGTTAAAAAAAAAAACCATTAAACCTTAAGCTTAAGATGGACGGGTCAGGGCATTCACGGGATGAAGCCATGGGATGAAACGAGTACCATGGGAACACTGCCACAACAACCATTGGTTCAGCTTATGGTATGGATTCAATGTTGTATTTATTTAATGTCGTATTGGATGAAGACGTGGCACAATGTTATTGAATGGTGGACTAAAATGGGTGGTGAGTTCAACTAGAAAGGTGTCCCATCCCTTAGGCCGGAGGGTATGGGGGCGCTACCTCCGCCATGTCACCATCTATGGCGCCGGTGGGGCGCCTCCACCCATACCCAGACATTTAAGGAGTGGGCGCCATTGTTGTGGCTTCAACATGGTAGCGGGCGTTTTCGGTTTGATTGAGGTAAAGGATTGGTTAAAGGAGGGGGCGCTATAGCTTGAAGGGGCTTTATCCCACACCCTGCAAGTTAAGGGGGGGGGGGGGGGGTTAAAGCCCCTGTGTGACGTGGCGTTGATAAAGCCCCTCCCACACCCTCCAGCCTTAGGGTGGAAGGGGTGGTTACCCCCTTAACCCAATAAACCCACACACATAGCCAATAGAAATATACCAACTCAAATGAACCCAAGAAACCCCTTGAACCCACACAAAAATGTTGGAATATGGTTGGTTAACCCTTTTTTTTGAAAGATGAATTTCATTAGAACCAAGCTAACCTCAAAACAAGGCGGCCAACAAAACAAAACAACACATCACATAATTACAAATTTACATCAATTTTGCCATGTAATCGATTTAACTTTCGACCTATTCGTAAACCATAAAAAACCCACCGCTTTTATTTCGCTTATAATATCTTCGACTCTAGCCACTTTGTTGTTGAATCTCACCCATTTTCTAGCTCTCCAAATGCTCCAACATCCAATCCTCATTATCCCTTTAAAAGCCTCTTTTTTGATACCTTTTAAACCCACATGCTCATGTATGTCTAACAAGTCTTTGAACGCGAAAAAGAACAAGTTTGAGACCCTACACCACCTGCTTATATGAGCCCACACTACTGATGCAATATAACAAGAGGAGAAGATATGATCAACCGATTCCTCCCCTTCTCTACACAACGAACATGTTGAGTCTTCCACATCAATGTTCCTTTTCTTCAAAGCATCCACAGTTGCAATCTTATTCATATCAGCCCTCCATATGAATATATTGCATTTCAACGGAAGCCATTTACATCCATATGGGACGAAAAAGTTGGTTGACCCCTTGGGACCACAATTTGAACAACCAACCTGCAAGACTTGCGGCAGAGACCCACTCAAACTCGCATAAGATCGTATGCTCGCGAGCTCTCGACCCTGTCCACCCTTAAGGTTGAAATGGGTTCAAGTGAGGTGGCATCTTCCTATTGGTTGGGTTTATGAGTTCAAATGGGTTGCTAGAAAGGTACCCCTCCACCATTTGATACGAATCGAATGGTTAATCAGATGGTCCAAAGAAAATAGAGAGAAGCTAGAAAAACATTTGGGGAGAATTTAGACTCATTTAATAATTTTACATTCATACTTCACATTAAAAGATGGATAAACTATTTTATACTCGTACACAAAAAGCAAACACACTAACTACCAACTACAAGCACTTACCCTATTACTACTATGTGGAGAGTTCAAATGAGAAGAAATTCTTTGTAAGAAGAAAAAAAAAAAGAAATTTCAACCAATAGGAATGCTTCATTAGACTTCATTTAATATTTGTACTTAATGTAACTATAAGGGTATATTGGTAAACTTACATACATCATTAATTGATAGTTTCATCTTTAATAACTAACTATATTAAATTTGTAACTTATTTTTAAGATATATATTTTTCTCAAAAAATAAAAATAAAAATTCATTTATAGTGTAGGATAAATACGAGGCGTGTAGGATAAATTACGAGTTGTGTAGGATAAATTTCGATATGTGTAGGATAAATTTCGAAATGTGTAGGATAACTTTTGATGTGTGTAGGCAATTTTTTTTAATGTGGAGGATGATAGTCTTAATGACTAATTAATTAGTCAAACATAATAATAAATGAGATGAAAAAAAAAAACTATTTAATGTTTTACAATTGTACCCTTTTGTTCTTTTTATTCTTAATAAAATTTTATTCTCAAATGAACCTTCCCATTACTACTATAACCCAAAACAAAAACTCACATATTCAAACAATTAAGTAGCTAACAAGTAAATGAACTATGACCCACGTTGCTTTTAATGTGTAATTGCTGTTTGCGAGAAAGTTGCTCAGGGAAAACTTCAGGTCAAGTTTATCTCCACACATGATCAAATAGCCGACGTTTTCACTAAGCCTCTACCGTCTCAAAGGTTTCTAATGCTGAGGTCCAAGTTGCAAGTCGTTCCCCACCCTTAACTTGCGGGGGGATGATAGACCATATAATTAAGTTAAAGATTAGTTTTATATATCATTATATTTAGTGGTACTAAAGTGTATCTTTATGTTCTATTTATATGACATTCTTCTAACCATTAATGACACAATCTTTACGTTCTATTAGAAGATGATTTTGTGTCATATTCAACTATGTTCATTACTTGTTTGTAAGCTTATTTTGTTCTTTAGAACCTGTTATTCTATAGTTTTATCTTGTCACTGTTTACATGTTGTGTATGATCATCACAAATATCAACTCACAAAGCACATGGCCACATAGTACACAACAACATCAAATTGTTCCGAACAACCCATTTATTTATTTTGGGTAATGGATCTTGACCATCACCTACTCAACATTCATCAATGGCTTGATGGTTCTTGATCCCTTAGAGTTGCGTCAGCACATGCTTGCGATATTCGGCTAGAGCCCACATTGGATATATATTCTTGTAGAGTGGATAGTGTAGCATGCAGTTCTTCATGAATACTCCCGTTATTTCCTGCATTAGGTATTTTGTTATCATTAAAGTTATATAAATTGTTATTTAAATTTTATTAACAACTTCTTTTATTATATAATTACCTGTTGCGGGAAATCACCATTTTCCAACTGAGAGTTAATCAACAACTTGGCGGCTTTGTGTAGGGGTGTTGCATCTCTCTCCATCTGTCGAGCATGAATAAGTCCCATCATTGCCCATGCAGTGTGCACCAGATTCGACCCACGTTCCAAGGGTATATATTTCTGTTTGGTGAGTAACCACAGAGAAATTTGGTTAAACATTTTGTGATTTATTTATTATTTGCTTCGTTAAACAATATTTATGTTGCGGTGTTACCTTTTCTGGGCAGGATTTGTAGCTTTCTCCCCACCCACCGTCCTCCATCTGTGTTTCCAACAGGAATTTGACACCTTTTTGAACTGCAAGACAGTTCTCGTACGTCTTTCCAGCTGCTGCTAGTCCTCCAAGAGCAAACCAGGTGCCGTATGTAAAACAGATACCCCAGTTTCCATACCTAATTACCACAGCTTCTCATGTTTACAATATAAGAAAAACTGCTTCCAACTAGAGGTGGCAGTTTTGACTCATATACTCATGAATGGGTCGATTTGGAGTACGTCTGATCTCCAACGGGTCAAACAAGTAAAATAATTAAAAATAGAGTTAATTACGTTTTTCGTCCCTGTGGTTTGTTGAAAATGACCATTACAGTCTATTAGTTTGAAAATTGCGAAAACAGTAACAGTAATTTCACTTTTGTAACAATTACAATCTACCTCACTTAACACCATCCATTTAACTCGTTAGTCAGACCACGAGCTTGGCATGTGCAGAGGCATTTTCATCCCCTGATAAAAAGAAAGTTAAGTACGTTTTTCGTCCTGGTGTTATGTTGAAAATAACCATTACAGTCCATTAGTTTAAAAATTGTTAAAACAATTCATAAAAGAAGTGGTACCGTTTTCGCAATTTTCAAACTAATGGACTGTAATAGTTATTATCAACAAACCAAAAGGATGAAAAACGTAATTAACTCTTAAAATTTTTTTTTTTTTTAAAGTTGGTCAAACGGGTTAGAAATGACATAAAGTGTAATTTTGAATGCGTACAACCTTATAAAATTAAAGAAATTAGATTATTCCTTATATGATATAATTTATGAAATCATATTTGACATTTAGTGACCAAAATGTACTAATCTGTGGACAAAGTGTTTGGAGTCCAACCCGACCCACCCCGTCCCTTTTTTAACCAGTTAGATGAACCACCCATTTTTGCCGCCTCTAATACCGGTTGTATTTCACTGTAAAAGGCAGGAACAAACCATGAGCCATCTGGCATCTGTATTTTCTCTAGGTAACCACCTGCACCGATAAGAAAGTTTTCTATCTCTTTTCTCCTATGCATGGGGTATAACTTCTTAAACAAAACTAGGGCCTGCATTGCTGATCCTGTGCACTCAACATACCTAGACAGCAATTTTTTGTGAGAAGTTTAATGTATATATTATATGTCCTATATATTACTGGTTATTTATATTGAAGTCTTACTCGTGCTCAATGACGATGTCAGCAAAGAATTCTGTAGGATTGAGAATCTATAATGAAAAAAAAAATATTAGAATGCATATCAAATTTGTGCATCTTAACTAACA
>JARYGA010034898.1:0-26046 GCA_030545235.1 Helianthus tuberosus | reverse complement strand
TGGGTTGAAGCAGAAGCCTTTGTCCAAGTTAGAGATCAAGAAGTGGTATCCTTCATAAAGAGGAATATCCTGACAAGATTTGGGGTACCAGCTGAGATAATTTGTGATAATGGCTCTCAGTTCATCAGCAAAAGAACTACTGATTTTTGCAAAAGTTGGGGAATTAAGATGGTCACGTCAACACCAGTGCATCCTCAAGCAAATGGACAAGCAGAATCCTAGAACAAGATAATCGTCAACAACTTAAAGAAGATGTTAGGTGCCAAAAAAGGAAAATGGGCAGAAGAACTACCATTTGTCCTATGGGCTGATAGAACAACTGTGAAGAATGCTACTGGGCAAACCCCATTTTCCTTAGTATTTGGAGCAGAGGCAGTAATCCCGACAGAGATGGTGATACCTACAGCAAGATCCAACCTCCGGGATCCTGAGAAGAATCCTGAAGCCCTATGTCAAGAATTGGATACTATTGATGAGATAAGGGATGCGGCAAAGTTGAGAATGGCAGCATATCAACAGAGGATATCCAGAGCATATAACAAGAATCTAAGGACTAGAAGGTTTCAAGTTGGAGATTGGGTACTAAGGAAGGCTTTTCAGAATACTATTAATCATCCTGATGGAAAGCTAGCTCCTAAGTGGGAAGGACCTTATGAGATTGAATCAAAATCTGGGAAAGGAGCATACCGACTCAAGAATATGGAAGGGGATATATTACCAAGATCCTGGAATGCTATACATCTCAAAGCCAATTTCAAGTGAGCTTAGAATTTAATTTCTAACTCAGGATGGTATAAATTCTATCTCTTTTAAATATGATTCTATTTTTAAACCCAATACTGACTTAAGCATCGGAGAGGTGTTAGCCAAGCTAACACCCACCTTAGTTTAAGGTTGTTTTGCAGAATATGCTTCGGGATATTACTCCAGGATATACCCTCAGGATAATTCGAAAGATTAGAGGATTGGCCCCCTCTCTCACGTTTAAGGGATCCTGATCCCTTCACAGGTTTAAAGGTATTCACCTTTCTCTAGAATTGGGTTTAAACACCCCGCCTGGAGTGCAAGTTATCCAGGGATAGTTCAAGATAGCAGGACCGGTCCATGTAAAAGTGGCTGACAATTTCGTTATTATTGGCTATATCCTGGATCCTAAAGGTATATGAGGATTGATCACCCTCTCTCACGAAAGGGTATTTTCATACTCTCTAAGGTTTAAAGGTTTTCACCTTTCTAAGTCTTGGAGTTTATACACTCCCGCCTGTAGCGCACGAAAACAAGGGTTTATCCCCAGGATACTAAGGGCTTATCCCCAGAATATTAAGGGTTTATCCCCAGTGAAACTAAACTTTTTGACAAGCTCCAAAGATATGACAAACTACGATTGTGTTTACACACGTTCTTTTGTTGATGAAAAGTTACGAAGTTTAATCACTAAGTGAAGAGATACTCAAGTGTGTCATATATTGATGCAATATCCTGCACAGACAGGGGACATCCATGCCGGGGACATTGCAAAGGATTCAAAGGTTGAGGTTGGAAATTATTTCCTAAGTGTTTCTGGTATGATTTTTTCAAGTCTTGAAATCCTTATCTAAATGATCTAAGTTTTCTAAAAAGTCATATTCAACCAAGTTTTTTCTAACATTTTGAAGACAAAAGTATTGAACATTTAATCAGTATCCTAACCAGGATATTTGATCAGGATATTCAAAACATACCTTTCAAAATAAAAACATAACAACAACAAATAAGGCTAAAAGGTTAGTTTATTATTAATGGTCTAAAAGATTGTATTCTTGGTTTCATCTCAAAAAGAGACCCATCCACCAAGAACACAATTAAGTTTTTAAAATATATTTACATAAACAGTTGAAGGCTTCGTCCTGAAAACACAGGATCCCTCCACCTTCAACTGTCAAACTATTCTACTTGCAGGAAATTAAAATTGTTCTAAGTGCAGGACGACCAGACGATTTAGACCCTACAAAATACAGGTATCATTAAAGACAAACCAACCAGGATACAGGTTCAGTATATGTGTTTGAGATACAGGATCTGGATATTTACCTTATTAGGGAAGGAGGTCATAGGCTCGATAGATTCCATGAAGCCAAGGTCATCATAAGAGAAACCTTCAGCAGCAGCAACAGATGGCTCCTTTTTCACCAGGACAGGCTTGGGATAGCTGTTAAGCTTCTCAAGATCGAAGAAAACATATATCCTAACCAGACATGTTGGAATGACTAAAAAATATATCCGTTGGAATCAGGATATCCAACAGTTATATTTTTTGGGACAATTGTTATGGGTGAAATTCTGAGCCCATGTCCTGACTTTGTATCTTGATTTTTTAGTTGTATATGATCAGGATATCGGATCAGGATACCGGATCAGGATACCGGAGCAGGATACTGGTAACATCCTGAGGCAGTATCCTGACTATTACTAACAATTTGCTTGTAAACGTTGGTAACAAGGGACTAACGTTCATGAGGACCAAGTTATCCTGAAGACCCGCTCAAATTGGTTAGGATAAAGACGTTGGTGGCGAAAGAATAGCTCTTGTAACGGTCATCATTGAAGAATGGCATGTTTTATGGGAGTTACAGATGTTGGTCAAAGATATTAATGTTGTAACGATTATGGAAGCTTAAATCCCGGATTTACATTTAATATGCACGTGGAGAACGAGTTGAAACAGCCCCCTAACGTTCAGAAGGGCATATTCCAAGTATCCTGGATTTTTAGCATAGTATCCCGAATTTTTAGCATAATATCCCAGATTTTTAGCATAGTTAGTTATTTCCTTTGCTATATATAGGAATGATCGGATCAGTAGGAACACACAATCTTTTCACACACTCTTGCTTTCTACTACCTGCAATCACTCTCAAACACTAACACTTGTACCCAAATCACATTGTAACACTTAGCTGATCCGTATCATATCCTGCAGTGTATCCTGGTTTTTCAAGCAATAAGAAGAACAAGGCAGCCGACAATTGTCAGCTCCCGAGGTTTTATGTTGGAGATCTAGATTGATCAAGGGCTTTCCTCGTACATCACGTGTCAACCTTTACATTTTTTGCTCATTGTTTGATTATAGATACAGCTCGATATCCCGAGCCGTATCCTGATAACTGTTTTTGCAAACTAAGAAACCAACATATTTTTCACAAAGTATTAGTAGCACACTGCCTCACAAAACTAATTTGATCACTTAATTGCTTAGGTAATTTTTGACCAAAACAATTGGCGATATCCTGGATCCTTAAGGAATATGAGGATTGATCACCCTCTCTCACGAAAGGGTATTTTCATACTCTCTAAGGTCTAAAGGTTTTCACCTTTCTAAGTCTTAGAGTTTATACACTCCCGCCTGTAGCGCATGAAAACTTGGGATTTTCCCCAGAAAACCTATGGGTTTATCCCCAGAACACTAAGGATTTATCTCCCTGATATTTTAGGGTTTATCCCCTATAACACAAAAATTATACAAATAGTTGCAACTAAAGTCCAGAATATTTCTAAGTACTCAAAAACATAATGCACCGGGAACATTTCCACTAAGGCATTGTGAAGAACTCAAGGAATCAAGCTTGGGCTTAGTTCACTAAGTGCCCCAGACCGGGGACATCTCCGGTGGAGAAGTTGCAAAAAGATTGAAGTATGAGGATAGAGTTATAATCTGTACCTGGTATGATCTTTCCTTTTTGTTCTTTCAAAAGCCTTATCTAAATTGTTTAAATTTCTGGAATTGTATTCAACGAAAGTTTGATTGAAACCTTTATGAGTATAATACTTAGATTGAAGATATTCTGATCAAGACATATGCTCAGGATATATTTTCAGGGTATATCCTTGGGATATATTTCAGGATATATCCTTAGGATATATTTCAGGGAATTTGCTCAGAATGTTTAAGGCATGGTAATTAGATTAAAAAATTGAAACTATACTTGAGTCAAACATCTATTATCAAAAAATCTTTGTAAAATAAAAGTGAACTATCCTTTTTATTTGAAAACTTTATCTAAATTGTGTGAGCTGTAAAAACCCTATTTGACAAAAGTCTTAATAGGATATTTGTGAGTATCCTGACCAAGTATTTTCGTGATATTTGGATAGGACGTTTGGAATTTTGCACTAAGTTTGGAACATTGAAATTGTATTCAAACTGTTGTATTCAAACTAAGCAATGTATAACAAGAATTGAAAAGGGGGAATGATAGATAAGGTCGTAAAAATATTATATTATTAACATATCAAAAGATTGTGCTTTTGGTTTCATCTCAAACTGAGACCCATCCACCAAAAGCACAGTTAGTTTTCTACCATATTTTACTTAACAGTTGAAGGTTTCATCTCAAACCGAGACCCATCCACCTTCAACTGTTATATTGTTCAAAATAAACCATACTAATTGATGACCAAGGGCTTCATCCTGAAACCCATGACCCATCCACCTTTGGCCATCATATTGTCTTAGTGCAGGAAATATAAATTGTTTGAAAGATAGGAAATTTAATTGTTCAACAAACCACCAAATTTAAAAAAAATGGGCTCCGGCTCCGGCCTCGGCATCAACATCCATCATCGCCCATTTCGCTGCTTTCAAGTAGCAGCACCCTTTTCAACCATTGGATCCTCACCAGCATCCGCTCCAATATCTTTAGCAGCATCCTCACCAGCATCAGCCACCTTCTCAGCCACCTTAGCAGGCTCCTCAACAACAGGCTTCACAGGATGCTCCATAGGGTTGCCACCGAGATCCCTCAACTTCGCCTCCCAAGCTTCGACATTCCACGAAGGGCATTCAAGGCCCATGGTCTTGGCTTCATAGGCCATTTTCAACCTGGCTTGGAGGAGGGAGACAACGACGGAGCCCTTGAGGCTCTCCCGATAAGAAGCCATGTCCTGTTCGTGTTGAACCTGAGCTGCATCGTATTTGGCCTGTGCTTCTTGGGTAGCTTTCTTGAGGGCAGCTTGATGTTCCTGGATCATCGCCTTGTATTTGTCCTCGTAATGCTGCGATTTGGCGGCGGCAATTGCTGCTTGATCTGCAACGGTGGTGTCTGCCTTCTTCAGCCTAGCCTCCAACATCTTGTTCAGGCCGCATGAATCCTCGTACAGGAACACCAACTGCTCGAGACCCTGCAATCAGGTGAACAGGTACCTACCTGATTAAGGAAGCCAGTCATGAACTTGCTGGACTCGGAGAATCCGTGGTTCTCAAATGGAAAAACGTCTGAGGCAGCAGGGGGTTCTGGCTCCTTTCTTTTACGGGAACTCGAGCCACGTGGCTTAGAAGTGGTGGAAGGCTTGGGAGCAGAGGCGGCCTTGGAGCTGGTGGGTTTCGACGTGACAGCTGGTTTAAGATTCACTTCCAGCTTGACTTGCATAGGACCGGAATAGCTATCCAACTCCTCGAGTTCGAATCCTTCAAGGTTTACGACCGGCACTGCATGAAGGGGAGAAACACTCAGTCTTATTATATACTTTTAAAATATAATCGGTTTGATAAATGAAAATAACTTGTAAAATTATGCTTACCAGACATGTTGGAACTTGATCTTTGGCTTGAGCTTGTGAATAACAGGGTAAAAGTCCTTTCACTTTCCGGGAGCTTGTAGATTTCCTTTATTCTTCCTTCTGATTCAACACTTGGAGGAGCCAATTCCTTGAAGTTTGCTACAAAAATAAATATATCAGGATATCAGTTCAAGATATAGTCTCGAGATACGATTGGGGATATTCCTAAAACCCTAAATTCTACAGGAAGTCAACCATTTCTTGGGAAGGTCAAAACCCTTGTCGATGGAATCCCCTTTTACAAAAAAGAATTTTCGTCTCCATTTATCCTCGTTCTTGGTAGCTTTAAGAATGAGAGGATCTTTGGAGATAGAAAAAAGGAGGAACCGGCTGGAACCATGGGACCTTAGACGATATACCATCGGAAGATCTTCGATGCACAGGTCAGGCATGTGACGAGCTTTAATTTTCTCCAGGGTGGCTAACACACGCCAAACCATGGGCATGGTTTGGGCAAAACTAAGGCCAGTAAGTTCGAAAAAGCGAGATATGAAGGCTGGGAATGGATATCGGAGCCCTATTGAGAAAGGATACGCAAAAAAGCATACCCACTCATCGGAACAAAAGTCCGATCGAACCTCTCGGTCAAACGGACGGAAGATTGCTCCGGCGGGGAAGGCACCAGAAGCTTGTAAGGCTGCGATATCAGCATTATTGAATGAACACACCTATTTTGAGGGTTCTTTTAGCAGGTTCTGGTTATGGAAGGTAGGAACAGAGTCTGCCATTTGGGATCTAGTTCGGGTAGCCATGGAAAATCTAAGCAAAGAGAAACAAAAAAGAGAAAGAAAGAGAATACCTGAAGTTTTCTTGGAGCTCTATGATCATATTGAGGAAAAATCAAGTAAATATAGGCTGAGTATAGGGGGTGATGAGTAAAAATCGCATTGGAAGTTGTAGTATGTCACTTCGATCGTCATTTCAACTTAATTGCCTCGATTCACGAGATAAGCTTTAAAATATATCCGTTGGAATTGGTATAGCAACAGATATATTTTGGGGACAATTGTTATGGATGGTTTTTCACTCGTATATCCTGAATAATATTCTAATTGTGTTTCTCTTATAGTGATCAGGATACCGGATCAGGATATCGGTAACATCCTGATATCGTATCCTGGTAATGATTAATTAATTCACGTGCAGATTAATGGTGCAAGTTTATAACGTTCAAGTGGACTTCTTCTCCTAAAGACTCGGGCAAATCTATTGGATTATGGACGTTGAAGCCGGAAGACGTGGACTATAACGTTCACAAAGGGAATATTCGATATATCCCAGATTTGTAGGCTAGTTGGTTAGTTTCACTTTACTATAAATAGGATTGATCGGATCAGATAAGAGCACGCACAATCTCTCATACACTCTTGCTCTCTAGATGCAATCACTCACAATACACTTACACTTGTATTCAAATCGCATTGTAACACTTAGTTAATCCGCATCATATCCGCACTGTATCCTGATATTTGAAGTAATAAGAAGAACAAGGAAGATGCAATTGTCAGCTCCTGAGGTTTTGTGCCGGTGATCTAGATTGATCAAGGGCTTTCCTCGTACATCCCGTGTCACCCTTTACTTTTCAGCTCATTGTTTGATTGTAGATACAGCTCGATATCCTAAGCCGTATCCTGAAAACTGTTTTTGCAAATAACTAAATCAACATATTTTTGATACACATTCTGAGCACACTACCTTACTTAACTAATTTGATCACTTAATTGCTTTGGTAATTTTTGACCAAAACACTCATGCGGGTCAAATCTTTTATTCTTTTAATGAGCGTGACATTGGTATCCCAATTCTTTCGAAAAGCATTTAGCAGCTTCTTGTTGGCCACTTAATTTTGAAATACCATGTCATGTGTTCTCCTTTCACTGATCAGCGAGATAAACCTTTGAATTTGATTTTCAAGGGTGTCTCCAGGAAAATAATTGAACATGTTGAATTTCTGGGTCAACATTTCCCTCTTGCTCTCCTTCATCTCTTCATTCCCTTCGTACATTGTCAAAAGAGCATCCCATAGTTCTTTGGCATATTTGTCTTCACGAACCCCAATGTCTATTTCGGGAGCCAACGCAGAATGCAATATTGCCAAAGCCTTATCATCAATTTCTATCTTTTCATAGTCTTCATCATCATAAGCTGATAGAGGCTTGACAGCAGTTGTTCCCCTTTTTTCATCCACCACATATGTGATAACAGCCGGTCCTCTGCAGATTGATCTCCAAGCCTTACGGTATTTGATCTTCATGTATTGAACAAAACGAAATTTCCATTCAGAAAACAATCCCCTCAACAGCAGCCTAGGAATCCTGTTGTTTGTTCTAATAATATTGTCCAAGTCTTGGTTCATGGCAACTTTTTCACTCAACGAGGTTTGATTAGTAAGGTCCATTTCTGAAAAAATAAACTATTAGTAATAATTGAATAATATTTTAATTTAACAGTTGATAGTTTTTCAATTTTATTAAGTTATAAATGTGTCCAAGTCAACGTCCAGAAACAGTCCCAGTCAAAGTCCAGATTAAAGTCCAATGATGTTGCACACTCAATCCCGCACACTTCAAATTGAGCTGCACACAGTTATTTTGGGCCGTACAAAGCTTAGGCTGGATCGTACGCACTTTGATTTATGGGGCCATACATCTGATTGAGATTTATGGACCGCACACTGTTAAGCTAGATCGCACACAATTTAATTGGACCGCACACTTAGTTGGGCTGCACACTAAGCAAACTTAAACTGATTTTGGACCACATAAAAACCAACCGCACACAAAATGTTTGACTGCACACAAACATAATTTTTGGGCCGCACACTTGTATCCCGTACACAAGCTGGTAAACCAGGCCGTACACAAACCAAGTCGTACACAGCTGATTTCATCCCGTACACTGATTGTTTTTTATAGCAATCAAAAACTAAATCCCGATAATTAAGGAATGATTCGAAAATCAATTTCTGAAATCCTTTCCACCAATAATTCCGAGAAACCTGCAAACATAATTTTTACCCTCCCACAACAGATCAAAATATAAAATTTTAACTGCTCTTCGAAAATTGTTTTGTTTAATTCTGACCAAACACTTAAATATAACTTGTGCAAAATCTAGACATAAAGATGATTAATCAAACAATGATAGTTAAAACAGAAATAACTCAGAACATCAACCTTTTAGATTTTGAGGAATCTGCGATCTCTTTCTTCTTGTTCTTCGAGCGATATCTTGAAACCGAGCCTTCAAATATACTTCTTAGGCTCTGATACCAATTGTAAGTCCAGAGATCCTCATAAAACACCACAAACACAATCAAAGGTGCGGAAATCAATTGAAAATGTCAAGAACAAGAAATCGATTGTATTATACTGCACACGTTGAAAACCCGTCTGGTACAAACTAACACCAATCGCAAAAAATATACATAATCACCAACCCTATAATGACCTAGGTACACCCTATTTATAAGTAAACAGGGCAACCTGTTTACAAACTGGGCCAAGGCCCAACCGCACACTCTATCTAGTAATCTAGACAAGCCCAAAATAACATAATTTGCCCAACATCCCAACCCACTACCAAGTTATACAAGACAAGCGTAAACCTACTAAAATATGCCCTTACATATATGTTCGGTTATGTGGAGTATCTGAAGATCTCGAAATGACGCAGTTTTTAATAACAAGCTCCCTATGGTTTCGAGGGTCATTGAGGAGTCGAAAACGCTCGGCTATCTTTGGATAAAAAACAGATCGAGAAGGGAGTCTTTAACATGGGAGGATTGGAAGCATTTTGATGTTGGATGATTGTATTGTTTATGTTTTAACTTTCTGATGTCGGGTTGTTTTTGTAAGTGCCAGAAGCTTACTGGTTGGTGTTTTCCTCTTTTTCGACGATAAATTAAATTGGTTTTGTTAGTCGTTTAAAAAATATATATATTATATAACTAAAGATAATGATCATTGAAATCGATTATGATGATGGTGAGCGGTTTGAATTTGTTTGGTTTTGAGAACCTTAATTCTAGGTAATAGACCCGACCCCAATCTAGTAGCAAATGTTTAATAGACATGAACAGCAAAAGTTTAATTATTTAGTCATAGCTGGTATATCTGAACTCAGAATCTATGTGGTTTCGTTGCAAATTTGACAGCAAAACTCACCATGCGTTGTGTGTTTTGTAAACTGTTTGGGGACCCGGGGTGGGATGAAATATCCCCGTGATAAATGAAGTCCACGCGTGATACATGCAAACAAACCACCGCCACCAACATTGTTTAACATGTGAATCAATATTTGCGTGATAAAATTCACGCGTGATAAATGGAAGGATGTGAGGGGGTGTGAGGGTTTATTGTTGGGTGTTATGAGTGATGGAATAATAGTTGATGACATGGTGAAACTTGATTGGATGTTGTGAGTGATGAGTGATCACCACCCCCTCCCCTTACTATAGTCGTTCAAAAAAAATTTAAAATAAACTGTTAGTATATTTATTTATTACTAATTCCTCAAAAGATTCGCAAATTTATTGATTGAAGTTGAAAATAGTCTCTTCAACTCAAAATTTTCTTAATAATGTTTTTATTATAAATACAGATATATTCCCTCCTAATTCTCCTCCTAAGTTATTATGTTTTCAGTTACATTTTGACTACATAAATTTTCAGTTATACTTTGACTACATCATTGTATATATATATGTGGTTGATAAATGAAAGATAATACACTTCTTATTTTTATCTCATTTTCATATCACGTTATCAGCACCCTGCTCTAACTCATTCTGCTTGTTGACGTTTTCTCTTGTTTTGGTTGCTTCTACAGCTATTTTGGAATTCTACTTCCACCACATATTCATCAATCCAGTGTTAATTTATTGACATAAAAAATGAGATTTAAAAAAAATAAAATAAAAATAGATTTGTTTTTCTAAGAACAAACAAGAATGATGAAGAAGATGCAATTTTGGTTTATCGTAAAGAGTATAATTTTTTTTGTGTGATTCAATCTTGCAAAATATTGTTCAAAGTAATGTGAGATATAATCGTTTGTCTGTGAGTAGGATTTTGAAATCGAAAATCATGCTTTTAGATCGTAAACATGCTTTTAGATCTAGATCTTATATTTTTGTCTGTGAGTAGGATTCAATCTCGTAGTTTATTAGATCGTAAACATGCTTTTAGATCTAGACCTTGCCTTAGTACTGTAACTACGAAACACGAATTAGTTCGACAATCACTGCCGTCATGTATTACCGATTAAATCCGAGTGTGTGATGAAGATTTCGATCTCACGTTTCCTCTAGCAAGACTCCGGTGACTACCCTTGTGACAAGCATCATCGTCGACCGCCACCGATTTTTTTTCCAGCCGCTATACACCCACCGGCGAGATTTACGCGGTAGGTACGATCAACAACCGTACATATCGGAACTAGAAGATGTTACGTAACTGAATGAAGCCATGATTATATATTAAATTCTTGATTGATTTTGCAAAAAGAAACGGAAACGCGTTAATGATAATAATCACCGAAAAATTAGCGAAGGTTTTAAAAGAAAATGACGTTTTACTGTAACTGTTTGTAGGCGGCACTTTTGTGTTTTGAAGGTCAACTTTTTAACCACCCTTTCATATGCTTTGGTAACTCGGTGTTCTCTGACTCCTTTTTTTTAAGGAATGGATTTTTTATACTATACCAGGCTAATGCCCGCGTTAAACGCGGGCTTCAACCAAAAACTTATTATTTTTATGCAAATTTAATACTATGTATTTCAATCGTTACATAGTAGGATTATTTAATATATATTTCTCTATCAATTGAGCAAATATTACTTTTTATTCTTCATTTTTAATTCTAACTTTCAACTCGCAATAAGTTTAAACGCATGACAAAAGACCATGGAGTCAAGATTGTTTTAAATTAATGATTGCAATTTAGAGTCCCAGTAATCATCATTTGAGCATTTGACTAAACTTAATGATAGTACTCTAATTACTTGAAAAGAGACATGATTACCAATAGGTAAGCAATTCGAATATGTTAAACATGTAGTTGCAGAATAAGCGAAATAAATATTCAAATAGTAAGCAATAAGTAAAAGCCTAAAGAGAAATCATATGTAAAAATGTACACTTGTCTAATACAATGTGTCAAAGATTTGAATAAATAGGTCAATGAGATAGAAAGCAAAAGAGTATAAATAAAGTTATAACAACAGATGAGCTTAAACCTAAACTACCAAGGCCCTTTGTAGCACAACTAAATCCAGTGATCCCCTACACCAATATGAATTAAAAACTTCAAAAAAACTGGTGCCAGAAAAAGTAAAAGAATTGAGTATGGGAAACCTTGTTAATAGTTTATCCTTGCAGATACAGTAACATAAAGTGAGTGCAAAGTGAGGTTGTATTCATGCATTGATTCAGGCCTGCAAGTATAAACCCAAACCCAAAACATCTTAAATTTACATTGACATGACAATATTAACTATTAGCAATATGTGAACACTTATAACCTTCAGACTGGTTCTGCGATAGCAATAAGAAAAATATATGCTTATTTATACAATGGCGAGAAGGTCACAAGAAAGATCCACCCATCCGCACAAGCCCATAACAGGCGATTGGCATGATCTGGTTTAAGTTCCACTTTTGTAAAATCTCTTTTTTTCCATCTCCATCACCTTATATAAATCCAAAACCGTTCATTCTGATCAACCCAATACTATTTACTAATTAGTTAACAAAATACCATCACAGTCATCTTCATTAAAGGTTGATATCATATTATCTTACACGACTTTTTTTTTCCAGTTTTCATCTGATTATCATTACACCAGACATGTTCAAGGTTGATATCATATTATCTTACATGATTTTTTTTCAGTTTTCATCTTATTAGCATTACACCAGAAAAATCATCCTATTATATTTGCATACAAATTATTAAAAAAATACATTTATTTAAAGAACAAAACGTATTCACCTGCTATTTGTGTAATACGCACGAGCACCACCATTAAGAACGCATCCGTATGTGTAAATCAAGTCATTCAAATTGAGAACCATCCATTTTGTTGTCTCGTACATTTTATTTACCAGTTGTCCCCTGCTCAATAAACAATATAACATGACATAAAAATTTAGAACAATACCTCAATCAAAGTAGAACAACTATTACCCAGTTTTGCACTCATATGGAGGGCTTCATCAGTTCATCATGAAATGCAGACTTGTCTCAAACAAAAAAATAATAGTTTTGCATCCCTTAACCAAATACAACAATTTTTACCCAGTTTTACACTTAGAGCTTCGAATGTGTAAACATTCAAACACTATCCTAATCCTAAATCTAATAAATTTAACTTTCAAAGTCCATTAGCACACTTTTTTAGCCTATACACCTAACAATCAAAGATAACGGGATGTAAATAAGGAAGAAAGATTCAGGGAGTTCGATTTATAGTAGAATCGTAACAGTACCTTGATATGATTCCGAGAGATTGATTTATAGTAGAATCGTAACAATTAATCAATAGATTAAGAAATGTCAATAAATTGAGAAACACGATGATAGCCAGCGACCCGAGCGTATCTACTTGGATCTCGAACCCTTTGTGTAATACGCACGGGCACCGTCTCATAAAAAAATGTAAAATATAAATGTGCACTAAATTTTTCAATTCTTGTGCATTCCACATTTCAAATATGAATAGGAAATTGGGAAGCATGCAATTTAATACAAGTTAGAAAGTCAGTAAAGCTATCACCTGAGTATTATGACATATTCGATCTAGAAATGTTTATGCTGGTTCATTTGATCTCGTTGTCATAAAGATTCATTTGCTCTTGTTGGCATAAAGATCTGATCATCTGAGCATGTTTTACCCCCTTGACCCATTAAGAAGTAGAAAATTACTCGGACCAACACATTCATAAACATTTCTGACATTGATCTGATCATCTAAACATGTTTTACCCCTTTGACCCGTTAGGAGTTAGATCAATGTGTGTGTTGTCTGAGTATCTTTTACTTTAGAGAAGCTGGGTTTAAGATGACAATACTCTAAAGGTGTTGATGATCTGATCATCTAAACATGTTTTACCCCTTTGACCCATCAACACATTGATCTGATGGTCAGTGTGTTGTCTAAGTATCTTTTACTCTAAAGAGTTAATTTACCCAATCGCCCTCCCTGTGATATGATGCTGCTTCAACCACTTAATGAGATACAAACACACTCGCACTTAAGAGATTAATCAGTTACATTTTTGTAAAATGATTTTTTTACCCTTTTACAAACCTCATAAAATGTCTACGTAATTTACCCAAAATAATTTAAAAAGAATGAAATCCCCTTGTTTCGCCCCCTCTTCCCAGCAGCATTGTTCGCTCAACCACCCAACAGATTAGGCTTTCACAAATTATGGTCATGATAAAAACTTTCAGAAAGAATGATATTGTACCAAACCAGCCTATTCTTGCCAGTTATAATAACCAAAGACAGACCATCAACTAAAAACTTGCAACCAACAAAGTAAAACACAAGTTAAATCACTACAACATTAACTTAACAGCCCTAATACCAGCATTTGGTTGGTGGCTTCTTGTATCCCCATGGGTTCTGTCTTGCCCAATTCCATTGATCCCTACACATCTCATCAATTCCATATTTTGCCCTGAAATACACAATAAAATTAGACTCTAATATTTACCCCCAAAAATGGGATAATATAAAATGAAAAAGGCATCTAATTACTTACTCCCAGTTAAGCTCACGTACAACTTTATCAGTTGATGCATAAACTTCTGTTGCATCTCCAGGCCTTCTTGGGCACAGCTTAATAGGGATTTTTGTTAAAAATAGTAACATTGTTAGTGATACAGATTGTACAAGTTATGTGATGGAATGTGAGATAGAGATGGCTAAAGGTGTGAGTACTTTCCAGATACTTTCTCAAAATCATTGACCATTTCAAGAACTGAGGTCCCACGACCCGTCCCAAGGTTGTAAGCAAAACAACCTAAACAACATGATATATGTCAACATTAAGAAAGTTTGGATGATGAATGATAATCATGTTAATAAAAATTAAAAACAATTGTTGGTGACCTATATCCTCTTTCGTGTTTTGAAGTACGGTAACATAACCATCAGCTAAATCCATCATATAGATGTAGTCTTGAACCTGTTATCAATCGTAACGAATCATATCACGTTATTGATAATGTGAATATAACTAAGATTCCAACTGGGATACTTAATTCAATTTTACATACCGCAGAGCCATCTTTAGTGGGATAATCGTGACCATAGATAGACATTCAACTCCTGTAATCTACCGACAGCCACTTGTTGTATGTAAGGCATGAGATTATTCGGGATGCCAAGTGGATCTTCACTAAGTTTCCCGCTTTCATGAGCACTGATGTGCGTGAGCGTGTTATGTAAATTTAAGTATATTTTAAGCCCTTTTTACACGTTAGTCAAGTTTTAAATTTATAAAACACGATATTTTACTAACACCAAACACACATATGGGCAAGTGCACCCATCGTGAGCGTAGTATAGTGTTGGCAAGATACCGAGGTCGTCCAAGGACACAAGAGCTTTTAGTACCGGTTTATCCTCAACGTCTAATCAAATCAAAAAGTTAGAAAAAGGTTTTAAACTAGAAAAATAAAAACTAACTAAAATGCTGAAAAATAAAAACAGATAGACAAGATGAATCACTTGGCTCCGACTCGTGTTTAGTGGAACCTTTGATTATTTCCGCACTTTTGCACTTTTTAAGAGATTATCTTAGTTATTGTAGTAGGCCCCTCTTTTGAAGGTGACGTTACCCTCAACCCAGTAGTTTGAGTCAGCAAGGATACAATCCTAAAGGGTCGGATTATTGAAAGATAATTAATTAAGTTATTAATGCATATTATGGTAGGCCCCTCTTTTGGAGGTGACGTTACCCTCGGCTAAGTAGTCTGAGTCAGCAGGGATACAGTCCCAAATAGCCGGATTAAAGTATTAATAGTAGCTTACATATGTGGGGATCAAAGAGTTTGGACCCCCGCCATCCAATACCGGTGGGTATTGAAGGAGATCCTACTAAATTTGACCCAGGTCCTTGCAGGATCTATACACTGAACAAGGCAAGACTCTTACCAAACCGTTCCCTTAACCCCCGACCAGGTAGCCAACATATCTCCATATAGACCGTGGAGATATGAATGGTGAAAATCTTTTATTTTATATAGATAGTAAAATAATGCCAAGACACCACGGACAAACGATAAGGAAGAATCACCTTCAACATAAGAAACTAGTTATTAAAGTCATTAATACATAACCAAGTAAAAAGTGCGAAAAGATTAAAAATAAAAAGTATTACACTAGACACTTGTCTTCACTAAGTGATGTAAAAGACTTAGGCAAACATGGCCTTTGATTGTCAAGAACTCTTACGATCAATCTTGGATCCCGAGACGACTCACACACTCTACGATGGACAATGGATGATGGTGGTGGATGATGGTGTTGTGATGGTGGTGGGTGGTGGGTGAAGTGTGAGAGAGGTGGTGTGCCAAGGGATGGTTTGCAAATGAGCCAAGCACCCCTATTTATAGCCTGAACAGCAGCCCGGGCATGGCCCCGTGTCCATTGGGCACGGCCCCGTGCCCACCTTCTTCTTTGTCTTCATTAATTGAAGTTTGTCTGCATTAGTTGACCACACCTCCGTGTCCGCTGGACACGACCCCGTGTGCAGAAGCGTATCTGTACTATCAAGATTTGCCTGGATTCTGCGAATCTTATAGTTGACCACGGCCCCGTGTCCGCTGAGCACGGCCCCGTGGTGGGCGATAGAAGCTTCTACAGCTTTGTCTTTTCTGCAGAATCTTGGGCACGCCCCCGTGCTCATTGAGCACGGTGCGTGTTCAGCCTTCTGTTCTCTTGTTTTGCTTTGCTTGGGAATATGCTGTCGGGGAGGTCGGGCATGCCACGTTTGTTCCTTTTCTTGTATTTATGTTAGATTTAGCTGCCTTTTTGCTTCTTTTGTTCATTTGAGTTCATTTAATCCTGAAAATACAAAAGGAAGACAAAACACACTTTTTCCAACATTAGTACTAAAAAAAGGGTTAGTTTTATGCCACAATTGATGTAATTTATATGTTGCATTTTGTGCACATCAAATACCCTCACACTTGAATCTTTGCTTGTCCTCAAGCAAAACTCTTTATAATGTGGCTTTACACTCCCAAATGGAATGGGTAGAAGAGTAGGTTTTTGGGTTTGTCATAGAGTGTCGGGATTTCCAAGATTCTTTATTAAGTTTTATTTTTATTTATTTACAATCCTATTCGTCCTGATTTATTTAAAACATTACATAAGACAAATTACTTATTAGGGCATAACATGCCTTTTAAAATTCCACTTATATACAAGTTCACATACCTCACGGGGGATCACTCAACACTCGGCCGAAGATGTATTTTAGTGGATCACTCGAGAGCGGCATGGAACTTACTCCTACCATAAGCTTGCCAAGCAATCGATCCTCCTCCTTTTTAACTATACACCTTTGTAAATATCAATAGGACTTTTGGGGTGAAGGGTTAGGCTTGGGTTAAAGGTAGGTGGTTGGGTTAGTGGTTAGTAAAAGGGCGAAAGGCGTAAAAAGCGTCGGTTTTCGTAAGACTTTTTTTTTGAAGTTTTTATTTTGATGAAGCCATTATTCAAAATAAGTTATTTTTGATAAACTTGTTTGTTTATTTTTCTTTTGCTTCATCATCAATATTATTATTATTATTATTATTATTATTATTATTATTATTATTATTATTATTATTATTATTATTATTATTATTATTATTTGTAAGTCATAAGAAAAACCGAGCTTGTTACAAAAATAAAGGGTTTAAAAATAAAAAGGTTTTGGTGGGTGAAAGGGTGTTTGTTTTGGGTTATGAAATGAAAAGGTTTAGGCTCAAAGGGGTTAACTAGAGGGATTTTTTGGTAGGTGGTAAAAAAAAGAAAAATAATGGTGTAGAAATAAAAAGGGTTAGTCCTAATGCTTCCGTCATTTACTTACTCGGGTTTAAGTTGGTAAGGACCGGGAATGTATCGTCGTGGCAAGTTCTAGAGTTGTAAGAACCAAGCGGCTATTCACACAAGAAACGAAAAATGAGCATTTGGTTTAAAAATATATATTTGTATGCTCAATAAAGGCTCAAAAACTCACTTTTTGTGGGAATGGGTTTTTATGTGATCAAGTATATATAATCAAATTTTAATTAAGCTTGTCATGCCGTTTCATAATTTTCTTATGTTGGTTCTTTTTATCACGACGCTATCGGTTGTAAATTTGTAAAAATATAACCTTTTTAGAACTTGAAATTCCCAAATTAAACCTAGACAAGTAAAAAAAAATGAAAATTTTTGAAAAAAAATTGGGGTGATTAGCGGCTCCAATAGAGTTTTATGTAAGGCTTGTTTTTAGGACTTGCAAGATTCAAGGTTTTAGCATCCCCCCACACTTAAATTACACATTGTCCTCAATGTGTCCCAAAAATAAGTTTTCGGTTGATTAAAATGTGTAAAAGTGGGTTAAAAACAAGATTTTATGGTACTGGGTAGCTGAACACGGGGTGGTGTTGGCTGAGCACGGCCCGTGGTCAGACTGCCAGAATCAAATTTAAACAGAAGGCTGGGCACGGGGGCGTGTTCAGTGAGCACGGCCCCGTGTCCAGTTACCTGAACTGGGCATTTTCTGCAGAACCTCGGGCACGGGGGCGTGTTGGGTTGAGCACGGCCCCGTGCTGAACTTGCTGTAATGAAGAAAAATCATTGGGAGGCTCTGTTTTTGTGCATGGGGTGTGGGTTCAAGTTTCCCTTAGTAACCTCCATCATCCCGAGTGTGTTTTATTCCTGAAAATTAAAACTAAACTAGAAAACGTAAAAGTTAATCTAAACTAAAACTACAGATAGTTCCGCGGAATGCCTCCGTGGTGCGCCACGTTTATAAGGGTCCTTGGCTAGACCCACCTTATCGGGTGGTTCTGGCTCATCTTCAATTAGGGGGTCGTCATTGCCGATTGGATATTTCATTGAACGCTCAAGATCGACACTTTTTTTAAATGCCCCTAATTGAATAGATAGATTATTGTACTTCCGGTTTTTCAAGGCTTCGTGTGTTTTTACAAAAGGTCGTCCCAACACTAGAGGAGCGTCATCAAGGATGACAAAGTCGGTTGGGATTACCATTTGATTTGTTTGAACCAAGACATCCTCAACTATACCGATTAATTTTATTACTTTCCGATTAGATAGAAAAATGGGTATTTAAAGTGGAGAAAAATCACTAATACCTAAATTTTCGAATATATAGTTGGGCATTATATTAACACAAAGATCTTTATCAATCATAATATTACTAATAAAGGAATTTTGAAAAAAACATGGAACTGGTGTAATGTTGATTTCAAAAGGGTCTTCTTTTATTAGCGAAGTTTGATCATTTGTTAAGTTAATGCTTACCGTTTCGTCAATTTTAGTGTTAGTGTTTAACTCTTTTAAAAACTTAGCATGAGTGGGAATAAAACAATGATTTTCGAAAGAAGGTGACAAGAGATTAATTTCTTTAAAATTAGGCTCTTCTTGAATTTTAACGTTATCGGACTCACCTGTTTCGTTGTTTAACTCATGTGTTGGCTTTTCACTTATTTGTTCTTCCATTTTTACCTCTTCAACTATTTCTTCGTTATTATTACAAGTTAATTCTTCTCTTGCGCGGGACTCCTCTTCCCTTGCGCGAGACTCTTTTATGTAACGTTCAATAGTTTTAAGGTGTCCTAGTATCTTTTCGGTTACTTCGGTGATAGAATAAGGATCGGGATCCTCAAAGCTTGAATCCGGGTGTTCGATCCTTGGTTCCTCATAGTACTCATATGAAGTAGATGGTTCGCACCATTGTTCTTCATTGTAAGTATATGATGGATAGGGGTCGTAATTTTGTTCTTCATAATACTCATATGAGGTGGGTTGTTCACGCCATGGTTCCTCATAATAAGTATATGAAGGTGGTGGCTCATATCTTGGTTCCTCAAAGTATGAGTATGAAGGCTCATACCTTGGTTCATCAAAATATGAGTATGAGGGAGAAGGTTCATACCTTTGGTCTTCATAGGATGTGTATGAAGTTGATGGCTCGTACCTGGGCTCCTCATAGTAGGTGTATGAAGTGCATGGTTGAAATAAGTTACAATATTGAACCGAGTGAGTGTTACTGCAATTGGTGCAATAATATTCCCTATAATCATCCTCCTCATAGGTGTAGTTGTAACCTCCTGAGTATTGATCCATAAGAATCACTCAGCAGACCACAACAACGTCTCGAGATTAGAAAACAAAAATAAAACGGAAACAGAGGCTGGACACGGCCCCGTGTACAGAATCTGTATCTGGGCGTTTTAATTAAAGTTACTGATTTCGTTGAGCACGAGGGCGTGTTCAGTGAGCACGACCCCGTGTTCAGCTTCTATTACTGGGTGTTTTATGAAAATATGCAGCACGGCCCCGTGTTCAGTGAGCACGGCCCGTGTTCAACCTACTGTAAATGCAAAACTAAACTAAAATGCAGAAAAATGTGCGTGCGTTTTGAAAAACTGATTAGGCCGTCGATTTTAAGCTTTCTTAAAATCCTTGTGTCCCCGGCAACGGCGCCAAAAACTTGATGTGTGTGAGTGTGTTATGTAAATTTAAGTATATTTTAAGCCCTTTTTACACATTAGTCAAGTTATAAATTTATAAAACACGATATTTTACTAACACCAAACACACATATGGACAAGTGCACCCATCGTGAGCGTAGTATAGTGTTGGCAAGATACCGAGGTCGTCCAAGGACACATGAGCTTTTAGTACCGGTTTATCCTCAACGTCTAATCAAACCAAAAAGTTAGAAAAAGGTTTTAAACTAGAAAAATAAAAACTAACTAAAATGCTGAAAAATAAAAACAGATAGACAAGATGAATCACTTGGCTCCGACTCGTGTTTAGTGTAACCTTTGATTATTTCCGCACTTTTGCACTTTTTAAGAGATTATCTTAGTTATTGTAGTAGGCCCCTCTTTTGAAGGTGACGTTACCCTCAACCCAGTAGTTTGAGTCAGCAAGGATACAATCCTAAAGAGTCGGATTATTGAAAGATAATTAATTAAGTTATTAATGCATATTATGGTATGCCCCTCTTTTGGAGGTGATGTTACCCACGGCTAAGTAGTCTGAGTCAGCAGGGATACAGTCCTAAATAGCCGGATTAAAGTATTAATAATAGCTTACATATGAGTGGATCAAAGAGTTTGGACCCCCGCCATCCAATACCGGTGGGTATTGAAGGAGATCCTACTAAATTTGACCCAGGTCCTTGCAGGATCTATACACTGAACAAGGCAAGACTCTTACCAAACCGTTCCCTTAACCCCCGACCAGGTAGCCAACATATCTCCATATAGACCGTAGAGATATGAATGGTGAAAATCTTTTATTTTATATAGACAGTAAAATAATGCCAAGACACCACGGACAAACGATAAGGAAGAATCACCTTCAACATAATAAACTAGTTATTAAAGTCATTAATACATAACCAAGTAAAAAGTGCGAAAAGATTAAAAATAAAAAGTATTACACTAGACACTTGTCTTCACCAAGTGATGTAAGAGACTTAGGCAAACATGGCCTTTGATTGTCAAGAACTCTTACGATCAATCTTGGATCCCGAGACGACTCACACACTCTAAGATGGACAATGGATGATGGTGGTGGATGATGGTGGGTGAAGTGTGAGAGAGGTGGTGTGCCAAGGGATGGTTTGCAAATGAGCCAAGCACCCCTATTTATAGCCTGAACAGCAGCCCGGGCACGGCCCCGTGCCCACCTTCTTCTCTGTCTTCATTAATTGCAGTTTGACTGCATTAGTTGACCATGCCCCCGTGTCCGTTGGGCACGACCCCGTGTGAAGAAGCGTATCTGTACTATCAAGATTTCCCTGGATTCTGCGAATCTTATAGTTGACCACGGCCCCGTGTCCGCTAAGCACGGCCCCGTGGTGGGCGATAGAAGCTTCTACAACTTTGTCTTTTCTGCAGAATCTTGGGCACGCCCCCATTCTCATTGAGCACGGGGCGTGTTCAGCCTTCTGTTCTCTTGTTTTGCTTGGGAAGATGCTGTCGGGGAGGTCGGGCATGCCACGTTTGTTCCTTTTCTTGTATTTATGTTAGATTTAGCTGCCTTTTTGCTTCTTTTGTTCATTTGAGCACATTTAATCCTGAAAATACAAAAGGAAGACAAAAACACACTTTTCCAACATTAGTACTAAAAAAAGGGTTAGTTTTATGCCACAATTGATGTAATTTATATGTTGCATTTTGTGCACATCAAGCACCAACAGGAAGTACCTCAACAAAATTATTTTCCACTCTTGATCTGCAGTATGAATATCTCGAGCAATTTCTTCAAGGAACAGCTAATCAAGCCAACAACATAGTCTAGATTAAAATTCAAGTTACAATTAAGAAAATAATAAAGGTCACGCGTTGTAAATAATTGCATAATTTTATTAAGATATATTTAAAGAAACCAAAAAATCATTGCAATTAAATTTCGTGAACCTAACTCATTCAACTTCTCGTCTCTAGACAATTCTGAAACATATCAGCAACAAATCCGGTAAACAAACATCACTAACGTAAAACATTTGACGTAATTTTGATCTTTAAAAGAGAACACTTTAGATTCAGGTATAAATTTTCCGATCAAATGCAAAATGCACAATGGAAACATAACCGATTGATTGAGATTTGTTGAGATCAATTTTGAACAAATCAACAACACATTAGGTCAATAACATCCCTAACGCAAAACATTTGACATGAATTTGATCTATCAAGCAAAAAAAAAAAAAAACAGTTCAGATTTCGGTATAATTTTCCGATCAAAACGCAAAACATTCATTCAAATCTACCCGGTAGATTGAGATAATCGGAAAACTTAACTATGTGTAATCACTGCGTGTATGTGTATATATATAGAGAGAGAGAGAGAGAGAGTAGAGAGACAAAACTTACTTTCTAAACAAAACTGCGAGTAATGAAGATCAAATCCAGGATAATTAAACGCCTCAATCGTCCCTGAGATTAAACAGTTGGTGGGCATGAGTGTGTTAACAGATTAAATGTAATATTAGATGCATAGTACAGAAAAATTTACCTCAATTGTTCAAGAATCTGAAGAAATTTGAATGAGGGGCGGCAGATTCCTATAGCGATTGTGGGTTTTATCAGTTTATCGTCGATTAGATGAACATATCTTCAAGAAGATGACGTTGCAATGATCGAAATCGTCGATTAGATGATGAGTTCTTCAAGAAGATGATGTTGCCTATCATATTGAGAGAGAGAGAGAGGCAGAGGATATATTTTTTAGAATAGTCGAACCACAAGATAGAGATTATCGTCGATTTAGAGGGTTGAAATCCGATGAATGTTGATCGAAACTCTTGAATTGATCTTTGTCGCCGTGTTCGCCAGAGAGAGAGAGAGAGAAAATATTAGGGTTTTCTGAGGAACGATTGAATGATGAGAGAATGAGAGAGAGTATAATGAAGCGTATTAGAGAAGCTATTCCAATCTTTGATTTAGAGCTATGCCACGTGTACTGTCACATGTGTAGCTGAGTTAGCTTAAACCAATGGGTGACATGTGTCCCCCAAGGTTTCATTTATTATAGATATAGATTATAATAGTATTACAACCTTACATGTTTACATACATTTTTTTTATTTTTGAAATAAATTTTGTAAGCTCACACTTAGATCCCTCAACTTTAAAGATTAAATAAATTTGTTAGTCTAACTTTGTTTAAGTTAGATTTTCCTTAAAATTAATTTTACCATCTACCATGGCTAACTAAGTTAAAATAAAAAGAAATAAAAAAAATTACTTGTAAAATTAATTAAATTATTTAACTTAATTTTATATAATTAATTAACAATTTTTTTCCTACCTTGTATCTAACTCTCCACTTAGTAATTTTTATTTCATATTACTTATTTCACAAAATTCACATATAAATTTAATTTTGTAGATACAATGTCAAACTTATCAAAACTCGAATTCGTCGCACTTGACATCTCGAGAAATAACATGGACTCTTGATGCGAAAATCCATCTGACAGCAAATAATCTAGGGGCTACAATCAATGATGACAATACCTCCGCTCAAGATAAGGCTAAGGCCATGATATTCCTTCGTCGCCATCTTCACGAAGACTTGAAGAGGGAGTATCTTACTGTTGAGGACCCTTTCGAGTTGTGGAAAAATATCAAAGAAAGATTTGACCACCAGAAGCTGGTCTTGCTCCCTAAAGCTCGCTATGAATGGCTTCATTTGAGGCTATAAGATTATAAAAGTGTTAGCGAGTACAACTCTGCTCTTTTCCGCATCACCTCTGAGCTTAAATTATGTGGTGAAAAAATAACCGACGAAGACATGCTTGAGAAAACTTTCTCAACATTCCATGCATCAAACATGCTCCTGTCGCAGCAGTACAGGGAACGTAAATTTACAAAATATTCTGAATTAATATCATGTTTGTTGGTCACGGAGCAAAACAACAAGCTCCTACTACAAAATCATCAAGCGCGACCCGTCGGTGCAAGCCCATTGCCAGAAGCCAATGCGGCAAATCATCAAAGCGGACGTGGGAAAGGTGGCGGTCGCGGTCGTGGATGGCACAATACATGGTGACAAGAATCTCAAAATTCAAAATCTAGTAGTGACGAATCGAGTCGACAGAACACGGGACGACCTCCTAGAAGGAGAACTAGCGGGAGCCAAAACAATATATGTTATAAATGTGGAATGTCAAATCATTGGTCCCGCACATGTCGCACCCCCAAACATCTCATTGAAGCTTATCAACAGATGATGAAAGAAACAGGGAAAAATGTTGAGACAAATCTGATTGAGAATGCACCTAATCTGTCATCTCCTACACCACTATCAGACACTCATCTGGACGCATCTGACTTCATTGAAAATTAGTGACATTCTATCGTTGAACTTTATGTGATTTTTTTTAAGACTATGGTTTTTCTTCTTTGTTTGGATCTGGTTTAAACTCTTATGGTATTTTATGTTTTGAACTATTATTATGGTTTCACTTAAAATCTTTGTGATGTTTGATTCATATTTGTGTGATGTGATTTTTTTTATCATACTCAAGAAAGTAGTTTGTTATATTGATTTACTTTATTATTTCCAGAGGAAATATGTTTACAAGCTCCAATAAAGCTATTATTGGTGATGAATGTCTCGTAGATAGTGGTACCACCAACACTATTCTCAAACATAAGAAATATTTCTCTGAGTTGTCTCCTGCAGAGACACTTGTTGGTACTATTTCTGGTTTATGTGATCTTATAGAAGGCTCTGGAAGAGCAAGCATCATATTACCATCGGGTACTAAACTAATCATAAATGATGCATTATACTCTAGTAAATCAAGACGCAATTTACTTAGTTTTAAAAGTATTCGACAAAATGGTTACCACCACAAAACAACTTCCGCCAATAATAATGAATACTTACAAATTACTTCAAATGAAAATGGCAAAGATACCATTGTAGAAAAGCTAAAAGCTTTATCCTCTGGATTGTATTGTACTAATATTACTCCTATTGAATCATACATGGCAGTGAGTAACCAAAAGGTACTAGATAAAGACACATTCACAATATGGCATGACCGACTAGGTCACCCGGGTAACATAATGATGAGGCGAATAATTAAAAGTGCAAACGGGCACCCTCTTAAGAACTTAAAAGTCTTGTTATCACAAGATTTATCATGTGCGGCATGCTCTCTAGGTAAACTCATTACTCGACCCTCACAAACTAAGTTGACATAAGAAAACCCCTCGTTTTTGGAAAGAATCCAAGGGGATATCTGTGGGCCAATACATCCTCCTTGTGGTCCATTCCGCTATTTCTTAGTCTTAATTGACTCCTCATCGCGATGGTCACACGTGAGTCTTTTAGCTACCCGAAATGTAGCATTTTCCCGACTATTAGCGCAAATCATACAGTTGAGAGCTCATTTCCCTGAAAATCCAATTAAAATCATACGAGTGGATAATGCAGGAGAATTCACATCCCAAGCTTTTAACGATTATTGTATGTCGATTGGGATAAAGGTTGAACATGTAGTAGCTCATTTTCATACACAAAATGGTTTAGCAGAATCATTAATTCAACGATTACAAATAATCGCTAGACCTCTCCTGATGAGATGCAAATTGGCATCTTCTGCATGGGGACATGCTATTCTACATGCTGCTGCGCTAATCCGATTAAGACCAACTGCCGATCATGAATACTCCCCATTACAA
>JARYGA010034897.1:0-37730 GCA_030545235.1 Helianthus tuberosus | reverse complement strand
TTACGGTTTGTAGGAAAAATATGGTTTATACCGGAACCAACCCCTTAATATTCTTAAACTTGTTTTTTTTACATAAGATATATATATCATAATACGGTTGTAGTGATATGTGGTGTGTTAAATAAATGGGTGGAAACATTAAGGTATGTGTTTTAAATAAAATGGTGGGTGAAAATAAAGAGATATGTGTTTTAAACAAAAGGATAAATATTAAATAAATGGGTAATAGGTGTAAACAAAGGGCTGTGTGTTTTAAACAAAAGGGTCGATGTAAATAAAGGGGTATGAGTTTTAAATAAAAGGGTGTATGTTACTTTTTGAATAGATATATAATAATAATAATAATAATAATAATAATAATAATAATAATAATAAAGCAAAGATATATATATATATGTGTGTGTTATTTTTTAAAAGTCGCAACTTTCCATTCTAGAGAGGCAACCCAAGTTGCTTTTTGTAGGATTATATAATTTAGGTATTTCAGATTTCTTAGTCTTATTAGACCACAAGTAATCGGCATTATAAGGGCGTGAAGTGGCTTGATAATGCCCTCAACACCACCCCTTTAGGCTTTATATGGGCATGAAGATGAAGGGACATTTCTAGTATAAAGCCCAATGAGGAAAACAAAATTGGAAAGTAATAATGGAATGAGGGCATTAAAAGGCATTAACCATTACACAATTTTTTAAGGCGCATTATAATATTGATGTGTCAAAAAATGCCCATTAGAAGTCATTAACCATTACGCATGGTCTTACTATTTAATAAGTTTGTAATTGTGTTGTGCTCAGACTTGATTGGGGTGTTACTCTGTACTGCATCGATTTTTTTTATTATAGTGAATTTTTAGATTTTAATAACAATATTCAACTTTAACATTTAATTTCACCCAAAGATATATACCTCAAGTAAGGGGCTGTTTGGCAACATCTGAATGGTTAAGTGCTGAATGAATAAGAGGTCTGAATGGTTAAGAGACTCTGAACCAATAAGTGCTGAACCAGTAAAGTGTTGTTTGGTTGCACCTCTGAATGACTGTGTAAAATGACATTTTTACCCCTCTGAACTACTTTGTGTTGAATGAAATATAGCTGTTTGTTTAGTGCTTTGTACTGAATGATGAATAACTTGAAAAAAATACATAACATAATAGAAAATCCAAGTTACACATAAATTCTTCAAAGTATATGGAAACATACTATAATCCAAATAGAAATTCATACTTTTCGTACAATTTTAATTTGAACCATTTGATGATAGTTGACTAGCAATCTGATTACGTAAGGTATTCATATACTCAATGCCTTGTGAACCCCATTCTATGTCTTGAACGAACAGCCCATCACTCTCTCCACCTTGTATTTCGGAAAACAAAGTGTTCTCATCGTAGTCCATAAATAATTGATCATGAATATTGCATTTCCTTATAAAATTATGGACGGCGAAACAAGCAATCACGATGTCTCTTTGTATTGGAAAAGAAAAGGGAGCCATTTGCTTTAGGATTGGGAATCTTGCCTTCAAAACACCATATGAGCGCTCAATAACATTTTTCAGTTGTGCGTGTGCATGATTGAATTTTTCTTCCTTAGTTAATGCACGTTGTCGTCGAAAATCGGCTAACCAATACCTCGTATTACGGTAGGGAGTCATAAATCCACGTGTGTTGGTGTATGCAGCGTCGCAAAGGTAATATTTATCTGTAAACGTTAGTATCAAAACTATTACATAAAAAAAACACATAATGTATTGAATAATCAATGTTAAGAATGGAAAAAACCTGGTGGTAGGAAAGGAAAGCCGGAAGTCTGGTTAAATGCTACTTCTTTTAAAACTCGTGAATCATGTGCAATGCCCTCCCATCCGGCCCATACGAACGTGAATATCATATTGAAATCACAAATTGCTAGTACATTTTAAAGCATTCACCTTTTCCTCTTCCCCTATAACGAGTCTGTTGATCAGCAGGCACAATTGCATGTACAAGAGTGCCATCTAATGCACCTATTGCTCCAGAAAATATTTCTTTTAGCTTTCTATGTCGTTCTGATGTATTGGCGTTTGCATTGGAAGATGTTGGAACTATAACTTCTCTTGCGAAATTCATCATTGCCTTTAACACCTCGTGAAAACATCTATGAATAGTTTCAGTCGAGTGTTGAAACCTCCGTTTAACCATTCGAAAACGTTCATTATGTCCTATGACCATAAAAAACATAGCCAACTTTTCTTCAAAGCTTATGTACCTACTACTTTGCAACCAATTTTTTTGTTTAAAATGGTTGCACAATAGTACAAATGCCTCACGTGAAAGACGCATCATCTCATTACATTGTGTAGAAGACCCATGCAACAATTCTTGTGTGTATGCATGACCGGTCAATGCCGAATTCAGATCTCATGACACTGCTCCCTTCACGTCCACGAAGTGTGATTTCTTGAAGACATGTTTCAAGAAATGTTTTCTCAACACCCTCTAGGTTCCAATTAGTCCTACCCCTTTTTTGTGCCATTTCTTTGAACAATTCAAAACACAAACAAAATAGCTACTTAACACAAACCACACCATTAAACATCACAATATCGTATCATTAAACCATCACACCTTGACAAGTAAAAACACAAATTCAAACTCAAGTTAGAATCACTTTATCAAAACACACAAAAAATAAAGTTAGAATCACTTTAACAATGTGAAAGGTAGGTAAAAAGTCTCTAAAATTGTCATCAAGTTAGAATCCCTTTATCAAAACACACAAAAAATAAACCACTAATGCCATTGTACAGCTCTATGAAGTATGAAGTTTTTATTTATCAAGTAAACATATGTTTTATCACTGTACAGTTCACTAATTTACAACTTTATTCATGTAATTTTTCTAATTCATGCACTTTTCTATACATCACAGTGATATATAGCAAAATAAAACATATATGCTTACTATATATGTCAACTAAAAAACCAAATTCAAACTATACATCACAATGAATATGCTTACTGTATATGTCATGAAGTGCATATATAAACAAACAACAAAATTAGCTTCTAATATAAACACCAAATCTAGGAAAATAATCAATACTGAATCATAAAAAGGGATTTGAAATTATTCATTAAAACCCCTCACAATCGAACCAGACAACTTCAATAAAGAGGGGTTTCAAATTATTCATGAAACCCCTTCACAATCGAACCAGATAGCTTCAAAATCAAACATTTATGGACGAAATAGTACCTTAATCGATTGTGGAGAGGTCTCGGATGAGGAGGTTTGATGGTGGAAGAAGATGGCGGGGCTGCAGAGGGGTAGGGCGGAGAGTGTGGAGCTTCGATTGAGGGGTCGGCCGGCGAGTGGGTGGAGGTCTGGAGTGGAGTTGGGGACGGTGGAAGAAGATGAGATGAAGAATGGCTGTGGAATGTGGTTAGGGCATAAGGGTATGGATGGAACAAGTTCTATTCAGATGTCAAAAATATCTGAACCATTCAGCTCTGAATGGTTTTCATTAAGAGGTCCTTATTTAGTGAATCAAACACCTTGCCTCTGACCGGTTCAGAGGCTTGCCTCTTAATGGGGCCATTCCGACCCAAACAAACAGCCCCTAAGCGTTATTTTTATTAATCAAACAAGCTAATTATTATTTATATAAACATCCTATTTTTGGGTGAGATTTATATATAACATTGAAAATTAGTCACCAAAAAAAATAATATATAGTATTAATAAGCAAATAAAAACAGAATATTAATAAGCAAGGAAAAGAATAATAATAGAAATAGGTTGTTTTAATGCACTTTAAACACCAAAACGCGGTCACAAATTTCCCTAAGTCTTTTTAGAATGTTATAAATCCTATAATTTTATTTTTAAATAAAATAAAATCTATCAGCATTATTTTTTTATAATAACTTTTATGGTTATTATAATAGATTATTGTGCCCGGTTTTCTTATAAGTTAGTATGGTATCATATCATATCGTATAAGTATCATACTATGTTACAGGGTGGAGTTATTGTAAAAAAGACCAAAAGTGTGAGAAAGGTAAGAAATAATCTCAACCATTAGATCTAAATTAATTGAAAAGGGTAAGATTGTAAATTAATTAACAAATTCAAATATGGTAATCCTTGATTTAAGGATTTGGAGAGAGAAAATCCCTGATTTAAGGAAAATAACCGTCCATAAATATAACACCATTCAGAACATGTTCATACATGGTGTTTTAAATATAACACAATTCAGAAAAATATAACACCATTCAGTACAAATATAACACCATTCAGCACAAAAAAAACACCATTCACACAAAAATAACATCATTCAGCACAAAACATAACACCATTCAGCACAAAAAAAACACCATTCACACAAAAATAACATCATTCAGCACAAAATTTTAACACCATTCAGCACAATAAAAACACCATTCAGCACAAAAATAACACCATTCAGCACAAAAAAAAAACACCATTCAGTAGTAAATAAAATAAACACCATTCAGTACAAGAATATAACACAATTCAGTAAAAAAACACCATTAAGAAAAGGAAAAAACACCATTCAGAAAATAAAAAAAACATCATTCAGTACACAAAATAACACCATTCAGTACAAGATATAACATCATTCAGTAAAGAAAAAAATAACACCTCTGTATCATCTTCTCCACTTCCGGCACCACCACTGCCACTTCCGGCACCACCACTGCTGCACCACCGATAATTGTCCTACCACGTAACTACACATCTCGCCGTCGCCGCTGCCGCTCGCAGTCGTAATTCCCCATCGGACATCAACATCGCCCGTCGTCGGCCTTCGTTCCTCAGCCGTCTTCTTCAGTCTCCGATCACCACCCTTCACACCGGAAACCCAAACCGTCGCTGGTTCAGATCAAAATCCATCTTCTTCGCTACTCAAGAAGAAAGAGAGAGAAAGAGCTCTCTGGTCGTGCGATTGGAGAGAGAGAGAGAGATTATAGGGATTTTGATTACAGTTACCTATTTTGAATGGATCTAAAAGACTTTATTACCCCTATAATTTTCAATTCAGTCCAAAAAATAAAACAAATTTTACAATTTGGTCCCTATTAATCTAAACCATTAGATCAAAAATCTAATGGTGTAGATTCTTTCTTATCCTTCTCACACTTTTAGTCTTTTTTACAGGATCCTAACTCCTATGTTACATTACATAAAAAATTGTATCATGTCATAACATCACGTTAAACTACACTCTTCCATATTAATGTTTTTCCTATTAAGTTTGTAAGAAGATTATGTTTATAGAATAAACACGTGCACAATAATATACACTTATAAATAAATAAACATATTAATATAGCTCAATGACTACTAAAAGATACTAAATAATTCTAAACTATTCCATAATATATTACCTCACATATATTGGAAAAAGAAAAAAAACAGTATTCCTAAGAATAATAAACATATTAATATAGCTCAATGACTACTAAAAGATACTAAATAATTCTAAACTATTTCATAATATATTACCTCACATATATTGGAAAAAGAAAAAAAACAGTATTCCTAAGAATAACTTTTTTTGCGAGTTAAAAAAACATGTAAAAGTTCTTAATTTGTTCTTCCTATTATTATTGTTATTGTTATTATAATTAGAAAATACTATTATTATGTTCAT
The DNA here is from genome assembly GCA_030545235.1 of Helianthus tuberosus. Taxonomy (NCBI): domain Eukaryota; kingdom Viridiplantae; phylum Streptophyta; class Magnoliopsida; order Asterales; family Asteraceae; genus Helianthus; species Helianthus tuberosus. The sequence goes on along the minus strand of JARYGA010034897.1, from coordinate 32,063 downwards.
TTTGGGATGAAATTGTTCACTATATAATAATAATAATAATAATAATAATAATAAATTATCTATTAGTTTATAACAATTAAACAAACTAATTTTCTAAAACTCCCTTTTTAAGTTTATACGATACACTCATTATCTAACTATATAAATTTACTAGATTAGAACCTCATGTATTACACGAGCTGAATAAATATATGTTTATATGCTAACTAATTTAAAAAAACACATCTTTAAAAACTCATGTATTGCACGAATTGAATAAACGCATGTATTACGGCTTGAACATGTATAATGTAATCGGTTAACACAAAGTCGTCAATATATGTCTTTGAAAAAATGAACTTTGATGTACTATATACTTTTTATAAATTTTGCTTTATTTATTTGTTTATTATTAGGTTAGAAACTTATGTATTACATAAGTGATAACATTTTACTTATTTATATATTTATTAATATGTTAGAAACTTCTGTGTTACACATGGTTGAATCAGTGAACTGTTAAATAGTTATTAATAAGCACAAATACAACAGAAATAGTTAAGAGAAGAAATACTAAATAAATAAAAGATAAGTGAAAAAGAAAATAAAATAATTATATATCCGTAGTCTTTGAAATTAATAATAATAAAGAACCTGTTATACCAAACAATATATATTGATTCTACTATATGACAAAACGATCTATTTGTATTTATATATACCTACTAATATATAATATAATTTAATACGCACAAATGAGGAGATGCATGATCATTTAAATGTTTTAAGGTAAAAGAACACAAAAATATGTAGGAATATTATACGTCATATATATAAATAAATAAATGAGGATGACAGGAATCAAAAAAAGTCGATGGAAAATAATGACAATCGAATGTATTAATATTTCCCTACTTATTTATCTCCTACTTAATTATTAATACTTATCTTTAATTATAAGACGAAAACAATATTCCTAAGAATAAAATTTTTTGCGAGTAAAAAAATCATGTAAATGTTTTAGTTTGTTTTTTAATTATTATTGTTATTGTATTATAATTAGCAAATACCATTTTTATGATAACTTGTGATCGCTTCCGCTAGTTGTTGAAACGGATCTCCGTCCTAATCCACCAGTTCCCACCACTTAAAGCGTCCGAAGCATCCCCTGCACCATCGCCGCCACCAAGGAGAAATTATGATGAAAAAACCAACCGTCGGCTGACGGTTGTTACGCCGGATGCAACGGCGTCTTCTTCGGCAAACCACCGCCATCACTGGAGGCAGAACCACCGTCTCTGGAGCTCTACCTCAACCAACCGCCATCAAACCATCATTAAATCAGTCTCTTTCTCTCTCTGCATTCTTCCTACCACCCCATCTCTTTCTCTAATATTAAATATTATATCGAAGGGACTGATGCTTGAAGGCTGTGATTGTTTTCTACTTTACCCCCTAAAACCATCAGCTATGTCACACCCCAACCGATGGCGGAAACATCAGAGTGAGACGAAATAGATTGCTCATTACTCATAACACTAAATTGTGACAAGTATTTAATAATAAATTTCATTTCATTGCTAAAAGAATCAATTACATTGTTTGAAATCGAATACAACAAGTTGAAACAAAATGAATACAGGAGTATTTAAAGTTTAAAATGCGTTTCTAGGCATCCTACTAAGTTCTGTGCATCATCATCATAATCTTGCAACATGTTTTAAAGTATAGTTCAATACAAAAGTATTGGCGAGTATACAACTTTTAAAGTACTAGCATAAGTATAAAAATGAACAATCCACATGGAAAACCTAGTTATCAAGATTAACGTATAAACTGGCATGTGAACAAACAAGTCAACCCAAGGTTTAACGCAAGTATGAATGAATGCCTTAATATAACAACCATCCAAAAATATTTCTGACACTCTTAAAATAATTAGAACACTCCTACACGCCCTAAAATACACACGTATACAAAAACCGGTCCCAAAATACCTTTATATAATTAAAAATAAAATAAAAACAAAAATCTATGGTCGCTCGCGGGGCGCGAAGCCCTTAGCTGGCTTCATCGCGGGCCGTGACAGCTAAACCACCAGGCGGAGCCCTAGCGTGCCACGTGTCAACATCGTGGCAAGTCTACCCGGTGATTGGTCAAAGCTAGGGCCTACGACACCTAGCTTGCGTGCCGCGAAGCCCTTTGTTGATTCCTTCGTGGGGCGCGGCAAAGTGCCTGATCAGCACTATAAATAGGATCGATCAATTTCAATTGCAAATCGTTCACATCTCGTTTTTCTCTCTCAAATTCTGAATTATAGACACTATACCCGGGCATTATACCCACTAAATTAGCGAAGCTTTGCCTCGTTGTAAGTATTTTAACCCCCAGTTACGTATTAGATACATTGCCCGATTGATCTAGTGCTCCGTAACGGCTGTCGAGGTTCTGCCCGACGTAGTCGTTGGAGTTCTGTCTCGGAGAGGGTATAACTAATGTAAATATTAGGTTATTATACTAATGCGTGTGCATTGTTTAATTTATTAGATTATAACCAGGAAACCACAGGAAAAAGTCTAAATTAGCAATGTGAGTAATCTCCTTTTTGTGAACCTTTTTACAAACTATTTTACAAAACCTTAAATAATTTTATATATGATTAGCAGTGATTGAGTCTTTGTAATTCTTCAATTACTGCCGGTATGTTGGGGTTTTGTATACAAAATATGGAACAGCTTACCATTGGACAATGAGATAGACAATGAGTAATATGACCCGCCAGTCATGGATTGACAGTACTGAATGAGTAATTGTGTAGATATAAACATTGTAATCGCTCTCAATACTGTGAAATGATAAAATCTGTTTTGATTTAATTGGGATTCACTCACCAGTATTTCCCACTGACAAATGTTTTTAAAACGTGTTTCAGGTAATAAAATGTGAAAGCCAAATAGAAGCCAGCTGGAGAGCACTAAAGGCTTGGAAAAATGTGGCTATAAAAGTTACCTAAATAAAGAAAGATGTTTTATTCAATAAATTATGGTTTATCCCTATAAACATGTTTGTAATGGAAACTTGGGAATTTCCCATGTGTTTATTAATATAAAAATGTGGTGTTTTACTCTGATAAAATATTTCCTAACTACGGTCCTAATGAAATTTTCGTTGCCAAACTAATAAACACCGATACCACCATCTCTGAGTAGGCCGTGGCCGCCCGCTTCCGGAGGCAGGGGTCGGGGGTTGCGACAGAAGGTGGTATTAGAGCTACAGCCACTAATTTCAGCCAAAGAAGTGTTCTGCTGATATTAAAATTGTCAATTTTTTAGGAAATAATCAATGAGACTATGTGCATACGTGTAGATTATTTATTTGTGTTATTTAACATTTTGTTAGTTTATAGTATGAGTGATCAAGGACCTTCGGACGCTTACCGTCAACTGTCCAGTTCACCTAAGGACGAAGGAACTTCTTCCCAGCCTACCCCATCGGGGTATTCGGCTGACACCGAAGAAGGGATTTTCGTATTCAAAGCACAATCTGAAGAACCGTTCCCTCCCAAGAAGAGATGATGGTTCAGCAGAGGAGCTCATGAACGTAGAAAAAGAATGAGAAAATTGCAACAACAGCGGGCCTTAGCAGCGGCCAATAGAGAAATAAATGCTCAAACCCAGGATATACTCAATACGAGACTAGCTAATTTTCACATATTAGTTACCACAGCTGTCGACCCTAATCTAGAACAACTTATTGCACCCCAGCCGTTACCACTGTTTCCCACACAACCCATGGAAATTAAACCAAACCCCGTAGACCAGCCTCAAATACCTGCTTTTGACCCAGCCGAGATTCCTAGAGTACCAGCACCCCATCCTCCAGATTATGACCCATGGTTTGACGACCACAGGGATTACCAACAACTTTACCCAATAGAGGAACCCATACAAAACCCAGTAGCACCTTACCCAAACTTGGATCCTCTAGACCCATATTTTGATAATGACCAATATATCAGGGAGATCCTAGAGAACCCATACCCACGAGAGGAACCGATGCCCCAATACCCTGACCCGATACCAGCACCCACACCACCGATGAGTACTGAGAACATACAGGAACTCCGAACGTTTGGTGAGGAGTTGTTAGATGAAAGTGAAAGGATAAGACAGATAGGTGAGAGGCTCGTTTGGAAGTATGGCGAGCGTAACATGCAGTATTGGATGGACCCCCACAAAGTAGTAACAATAATAATAATAATATAAATATATATATATATATATATATATATATATATATATATATATATATATATATATATATATATATATATTTGTGTGTGTGTGTGTGTGTGACTTGAAAAAAAAAGATAATCTTATAGCTACGGATGCCTACTAGTATTGTTTTTTAAATTCCAGTTATGGTTTGTACTAGATGCATATATATAAAATAGAGTAAAGGTCGCAATGTACGACGATTTTGACCAATCTGTTTGTGTTGTGAGATTGTTTGCATTTAATATTGTTTTGTGATATTAATACTTGGTAAATGTTTATAATCCAGATGGACAACGCAGCAAATCAGGAAAACCAGAATAATGATAATCAAATAAATAACAGTGCAATTCGATGCATAGTAACCCAAGGAATTAGAGATGCTATGCCATATATCATCCAAAAAGTTAAAGAAGCGGAAAATAATAACATTAATGGTGGAAGTAAGCGAACCCATACGGAACTTAGTCACAGCGTGAACAATGGACCATTTCTTCAAATGCCAATTCCAAAAAGAAGAAGAACCATGACTTATGGTTGTTCTTACTAAGAATTCTGGTCCCGCAAACCGATAGAATTCTCTGGCAATGAAGGGGCCATTGTAGCTCTACGTTGGACAGAAAATACTGAGGCAGTCTTAAAAATAAGCAAGTGCGCAGAAGAAGTTAAAATCATGTTTGCTTCCAATTTTTTAAGAATGCAGCTTTAGAATGGTGGAACACTATTCTCCAATCTAGGGGAAGTGACAGGGTCTATAGTATGGAATGGAATGAGTTTAAGAACATGGTGGAAAGAAAATTTTGTCCTCTCAATGAAAAGGAACAAATAGCTAATAAATTATTAAACCTTAGAATGACTGGAGTAGACAGCAAGGGTTACACTACTACATTCTTTGAATATCCTAGAATAGTGCCAACCCTAGCATCACCAGAACCAGTGTTAATCTCCTATTACATCTGGGGATTAATCAGTGAAATTAGACATGTAGTCAAGGCAGCTAGACTGTCACACCCCAACCGATGGCGGAAACATCGGGGTGCGAGCACTAAGCGTTCAGATTGCTCATGAGATTCCATAACACTAAATAGTTTCATTATAATTTAGATTGATTCAAACATTGTCTAAAACCAAAGAACCATCATCAAATATCATAGTACATCAAGTCTCAAATATTGTTCAAAACTTATCTATCTATATGAGTTTCTAAGCATCATCCTAGCTTGATTCCAAGATTCCTAGCATCCTGTCAGCCTGCAACATGTATTAAAATAGGGTCAGTACAAAAATGTACCGGCGAGTATACAAGTTTGAATAATAGCATACTAGATTAAAAGTCTCATATCCGTATGTAAATGCAACAAAATAGTTTCAGCCATGCTAGTGTTCGCAGTCCAACAAGTGATAGCCCAAGTATCCCGATGCTTTGTTGTTTTCCCAAGTCTCAAGGAAAACTAGAATCCTCCAAACAATACCCCTGAGAATAATGGGGAGGTGCATCTCCTATAGGGCTACTATTGTTAAGGCGAAACTACACACCCTGGTTAAACGTCTACATAGCACAAATAGAATACAAGAATCACAAGTTTCACACAACATAGGATAGAGTTTAGATTCCAAAAGTTTCAAGTATCATTGTTCAATAGAATACATGTTACATCCTAAAGTTTAATCAAAAGGGATCGAGTATACTCACAGTGAGTGCTTAACATATCAACTGTTATTGGATCAAATGGAGCTCTTTAGAGTCAGCTTGATTAGATTACAACAGATAAGAGTCGGGCAGAATAACGAGATTCAATCAAGTGTCGGATCAGTTATCTTGATCGGATGGCTGTTCGATCGGATGGCTATCCGATCAGATTTCCATCCGATTGGGATAACTATGGTGTGAGAGTGACGGATTGCCATTCGAACAGATGGTCATTCGATCGAATGGCCATTCGATCCAAGTGTCCAGTTTCCAAATTATTACCAAGTTTATGAAAAATTTCTAAGTGTTGAAAGACTCAAAAGCACATTGTCACCTTGATCGGATGGCGGTTCGATCGGATGGCTATCCGATCGGATTGCCATTCGACGATCAAGATTTAAGTGTCTAAATGTTTAAGGTTAGAAGACAATGTCACCTGATCGGATGGCAGTTCGATCGGATGACTATCCGATAGGATTGCCATTCGACGATCAAAGGATTCAAAGTATCCAAGTGTTAGGGTTAAGAGGTAAGTGTCACTTGATCGGATAGCGGTTCGATCGGATGGCTATCCGATCGGATTGCCACTCGATCGGGTTGTCCTTGTCCCGTTCCTAACTTGTAAAGTTTCTAAGTTTCTACTTAAACAACGACGACATGGTACGCTAAGCTTATCAGTGTTCAGCCGATCTGATCGGGTGGGAATCACCCCAGTCCGTTCAGTCACCCGTTCGTGACGGTGCTTATGTCAGAATCCGTACTCCGGCAACAATCCTTCTCCAAACCAACTCCAGACTATTTATCAAGTCTACAGTTCGTTTAATTCCAGATCTCACCGTTTTAGGTACAAGTTTTAAGAAAAGATAAAGATAAACATAAGTTTTTAGCTAAAAGTCTAGATCTAGTGAAGATTCAGTGTAAAACACATGAAATCCCTTAGATCCGAGCTAGATCTTGGCAGAAATGACATCACACCATAGTTTGGACAAACCACCATGATGACGTCACCTTCAAGAGCTTAAATCTTAGAGATTCGATGGTGAAAAGTGATATTTCAAAGGGGAATCATGTAGAGAATAGCGTGTAGATCAAAGATGTACAAGAATATAGTGTAAAACGTATCGAAATTGCCGAGAAATGGAAGAAAAGAGGAGTTCGAGCGTCTTGGTCGAGTGAGGCTGTCACATCAGTGAGAATGGTGATGTGACAGGTGTATTTATAGTGTCAGGGTGAGTAAAGGCGGTGTGCAGCGGATCAGATGGCAACTCAGTCGAATGGCCATCCGATCAGTTGGTCATCCGATCGGATTGCTGTTCTGCCAATCCATCCTTTCCGCGTTACCGTCTTTGATTCGTTTTGCGAGTTAGATTAAGCGTTGCATTGCATGTTATTGGGTAATAGAATCACATAACTAGATTACATCATTAATACCAAAGTTTCCATAGTTTCTTTAGTTTCCGCCAGTGACAAGACCCTAGTCCCTCGTTCAACCAAGTCTCAAATTTTACGAGCCTCAAGAGTCAAGCACCAAAGTATCAAGTCTCATAGAATCGTAGAATCATGGTATCATAGAATCATAGTCTTATAGCATCGTAGGATCATAGTTTCCAAGTATCAAGTATCAAGAATCATAGCATAAGTTTCACCAAGTATCAAAAGTATCACATATCTCTTAGTATGGGGGCTAAAAGTGACATTTAGGTAAAACGAACTACTCCCTCCCACGAAGATACCTTGAGAAGAACTCGGTCACCAACATCAAATTCCAGAGGCTTACGCCTATTATCAGCATAGCTCTTTTGTCTGCTCCTAGCCTTGATCAAGTTATCACGGATCTGAAGAATCTTATCCGTTGTCTCTTGAATAATCTCAGGGCCAGTAAATTGCTTGTCACCGACCTCGTGCCAGCTGAGAGGAGATCGGCACTTGCGGAAATACAAAGCTTCGAAAGGAGCCATCTGAATACTGGAATGATAGCTGTTGTTGTACGAGAACTCAATCAATGATAAATGTACATCCCAGTTACCACTAAAGTGGATGACACAAGAACGGAGCATATTCTCCAGGGTCTGAATAGTTCACTCGGTCTGTCCATCCGTCTGAGGATGACAGGCCGTGCTAAGATTTAATGAGAACCCATGGTGAATTGAAAAGTTTGCCAAAGTCGTGAAGTAAATCGACCATCACGGTCAGAGATTATGTCAAGAGGTATGCCATGACGGCATATAATCTCATCAGTATAGATTCGAGCAAGTTTCTCCACTTTATAATCTTCACGAATAGGAAGAAAGTGGGCCGATTTGGTCAATCGATCAATTATCACCCAGATACTATCGTGACCGGAAGGTGTTTGAGGTAGCTTAGTAACAAAGTCCATAGCGATGCTATCCCATTTCCAAACTGGAATTTCGGGCTGTTCTAAGAGTCCTGAAGGACGTTGATGTTCAGCCTTAACTTTTGTACAGGTAAGGCATTTAGAAACGTATACAGCAATGTCCTTCTTCATGCCAGGCCACCAATAAGTCAAACGCAAATCATGGTACATCTTATCGGCACCTGGATGAATAGAGTAACGAGATTTGTGGGCCTCATTCATAATAAGCTCATGGAGGTTATCGCGATCCGATACCCAGATACGGTTGAGGTAGTATTGGAGTCCATTAGGTTTAGTTTCAAGTTGTTCAATCTTAGCGCCTTGGATTTCCACTTCTAGACTTCCTTCATTTGCTGACGAATACTGAGCGTCACGAATACACGCTTGAAGATCACTAGAGATACGGATAGCATTCACATGAGTTTTACGACTAAGAGCATCGGCCACTACATTCGCCTTGCCAGGATGATAGCGAATTTCGCAGTCGTAGTCGTTAAGAAATTCCACCCAACGTCTCTGTCGCATGTTCAGCTCTTTTTGGTCAAAGATATGTTGAAGACTCCTATGGTCAGTGAAAACCACACACTTAGTACCATACAGATAGTGTCGCCATATCTTTAACGCAAACACAACTGCACCAAGCTCTAGATCGTGAGTAGTATAGTTTTTCTCATGTATTTTGAGTTGAAGAGAAGCATAAGCAATAACCTTGTCCGGTTGCATGAGCACACAGCCCAAACCACGATTCGAGGCATCGCAATATACCACGAAATCGTCATTCCCATCAGGGAGAGTTAGAACAGGAGCATTACACAGAAGAGTTTTAAGAGTCTGAAAAGATTCCTCTTGCTCGGGACCTCAAGCAAAAGGTCTCTCTTTCTGAGTCAAAGTAGTAAGAGGGACAGCGATCTTATAGAAGTTCGAGATGAATCAGTGGTAATAACCTGCCAATCCTAGAAAGGAACGAATCACAGATGCAGATTTAGGCGTACTCCAATTCTTCACAGCTTTGATTTTAGACGGGTCAACATGAATACCTCGCTTACTAACGACGTGATCAAGAAATTGCACTTCATTAATCGAAAACTCACACTTAGAAAATTTATCATACAAACGTTCGCCACGTAAGAGTTCAAGCATCAAGCGTAAATGACGAGCATGATCAACTTTAGTTTTAGAATAAATGAGAATATCATCAATAAAGACTATCACAAAACGATCCAAATAGGGTTTACAAACACGATTCATGAGGTCCATGAACACAGCGGGTGCGTTGGTCAATCCAAAAGGCATGACCACGAACTCGTAGTGTCTATAACGAGTATGAAAAGTGGTTTTGGGTACATCATCCTCGAGTAGACGAAGCTGATGATAGCCAGAACGAAGGTCAATTTTCGAGAAACATGACGCGCCTTGTAGTTGGTCAAATAGAACATCGATACGGGTGAGAGGATAACGATTCTTAATGGTAAGCTTATTAAGTTCACGGTAGTCGATACACATATGGAACGAACCATATTTCTTCTTGACGAATAGCACGGGAGCACCCCACAGGGAGGTACTTAGACGAATAAATCCCTTGTCGAGTAGTTCCTGAAGTTGACTCGATAGTTCTTGCATCTCGGAAGGTGCAAGTCGATAAGGAGCCTTGGCGATGGGAGTCGCACCAGGTATGAGATCAATACGAAAATCGACGGATCTAGGAGGAGGAAGACCAGGTAGATCTTCAGGAAAGACATCGGGGAAATCACACACCACTGGAACATCGCTTATGTTCTTCCCTTTGCTCTTTTGTTCCACTACGTGGGCCAAGAAAGCAAAGTTCTGTTTACGTAAGCACCTACTCGCTTGTGTGCATAACATCAGCCTCAGCCTTTTCGAAGGTCGGTCTCCATAGACATGCAAAATATCGCCAGACGGTAGAGGTAGACGAACAAACTTCTCGTGACAAGCAATCTCGGTATGGTTCTTACGCAACCAATCCATACCGATAATGACATCAAAACTACCCAATTTCATGGGTATTAGATCAATAGTAAACATGTGGTTGTTAAGAGTCAAGGAACAACCACAGAGTATAGAGTCAACTAAAATAGACTTCCCATCGGCAATCTCTACCGAAAACGACTTAGGTAACATGGAGCGTGCACAGTTTAACAAAGATTCGAATTCTACGGACACAAAGCTTATGTCGGCACCAGTATCAAATAGGATCGAAGCATAAAGGTTATTCAAAAGAAACGTACCATTAACGATGTCATTGTCGTTACGAGCCTGATTAGCATTAAGATTGAACGCTCGCCCACGAGCGGCCGGCTGTTGATCCTGGTTCAGCTGAGGACACTGGTTACGAAGGTGAGTAGTATCTCCACATTTGTAGCATGAACAGACAGCGTTGACTGGCTTAGGATTCTGCGGGGTAGCTGGGAGAGCTGGTAGAGCTGCCTGAGCTGGGGTTTGCTGAGCTGCTTGGGCCGAGTTAGCTTGACGGCAATAGGGCGTCGTGTGACCATAGCGATTGCAGTTGGTACACAAATGACATGCAGAAGCAATAGGATGATGAAAGTTATAAGTGGTACACTTGGGGTAAGACCCAGAGTATTGCTTTTTGACTTTAGGGGCAACAGGGTTCTGAACAGTAGCAGCAGGAGCAGGCTTAGTAGCAGGGTTTGTAACAGGAACAACAACATTGCATCCTGAACCCTGTGACTTTCGCCTCTTGTTCTTGCTGCCATACGGCTGCTGGGTAACTTGATGTGCAGACTTGGAGGGAGCAGGGTTAGCAAACTGCTTATCACGAACACGGTTGTTGTTAAAACTAGTTGCAAGATGGTAGACTTCCTCAATAGTTTCGAGTTGAGCCGCTTCAATAGAATCACGCATAGCAGGAAGTAGACCATTGATGTACTTGGTTATCATGCGCTTAGGAGTAGAAACCAAGTGAGGAACGATCAAGCAGAGCTGCTTGATGCGAGTAGTAAAAGCCAGATTATCATCACCAACCTGCTTCAGGTGCCAAAACTCTTCCTCAAGCTTCAGTTGTTCATGGGGAGGGCAGAATTCAAGCATAATCAATTCTCGCACCTCAGCCCATGGAAGAGCATAGGCTTCTTCATTTGATCGGATGTTTCTCTCATTTTTCCACCACTCTAATGCCCTGCCTTGAAACATTCCCATTGCACTCCTTGTCTTTAGCTGCTCTGGGCACTCGCTGTTAATGAAGGTAACCTCGATGCTGTCAAACCACTCGAGCATAACAGTCATCCCATCACTGCCCATGAAAGACTTAGGGTTGCAAGTGACAAAATGTTTGTAGCTGAACTTTGTAGGCTTTTCTTTCTCCGTCTTAGAGTCAACTGAAGAGGGCGGAGTGTTCGATCCTTGGATCTCAGAGACGATCTTTGGCATGACTCGAGCGATCTGGTCGGCCATGAAGGACATCATCTTTTTCTGAGACTTTTCCCTGGATCTCTTGAGAGTGTCGGAGAGCTTTCAAGAAGACATCCTAATGATCCAACAAGAGGATCATATAAGTCTAGATTCACAAAGTCTTACAGTATAGATTCACACATGATAGATTAAAGACCCAAGATTTAACAAGATTCACATAGTTCACAATAGTTTCAACACCACCACCCACGACCTTCGCATGGCACGTTGTACGAATTTTGGTAACATGTTAAAAACGCATATATATATATATAGGAAGTACCAGCGGCGTATCCACCACGCTTCGGTCATATTGCTTCCGCCTCGCACTCGGTGTCATGTTACGTGCCGTATCACACTCATCATCATCATAGTTTCAAATAGATTACTCCAATAGATTCACATAGATTCCAATAGATTCCACAGGTTTCAATAGATTTAATAGATTCATAGATTCCAATATATTCAATAGTTTCCAATAGGTTCAATAGATTCATAGATTCCAATAGATTCAATGGTTTTCAATAGATTCAATACACTCTCATAGATTCATGTTAACAATCCACAAACAATGAAATCCCGCATGGCACGTGCTACGAAAGTTCGGCAACACGACGGAAGCACTTATATATAGGAAGTACCAGCGGCGTATCCACCATGCTTCGATCATGTCATGTACGTCTCGTCATCGGTGTCATGCTTCGTTAACCTCAGCATTAGATTTCACCACTTCTCACAACATAGCTTAACCAAATAGATTCCACAACTTCAACCCGGGCCTACAAAACTACGAACTTCGCTTAGCGCGTGGTACGAAGGTTGGGTAACATGCCAGAACCACTTATATATAGGAAGTACCAGCGGCGTATCCACAATGTTTCGGACATGCCACGTTCGCCTCGTCTTTGGCGCTAGGCTACGTTTCGTATTTCGTTTCTCCAACAATATATTCTTAGATTACACGTAGATCATGATAGAGTACACATAGTTTACACATAGATTACGCTTAGATTGCACTTAGATTACACAATTAGCTTCCATAGTTTTAGAATTTAATAACCTCATCACCGGTCTGCAAAACGCTAAGTTTCGTATGGCACTTGGTACGAAAGTTGGTAACATGCCTGAAACACTTATATATAGGAAGTACCAGCGGCGTATCCACCATGTTTCAGACACGTCACTTCTGTCTCGTATTTCTATGCCAGGTTCTGTTTAGTGTTTTACAACCACAGTAACACATAGATTCCACAAATAGTTTCACATAGTGTCATAGTCGATCAAGATTCTCACATAGATTAGCATCATGAATAAAGCTCCATAAATTTAGTTTGATTCTGAGATTAGGATTTGTGTCTTAGATTGCGGACATACGTGCAAATTGAGTGAAAAGCCTCACAATAAACGAAGAATCAAGTTTAAAACCACACATAAAAATCGAGATGACATAAAAGGTAGGCTCATAAAACATAGATTGTTCCGGGTAGAAGAACGGAGACTAACCAAAGTGATTCGAACCCCTTTCGAATTGAGGCAACGTGTCCTGACTTACTCAGACAAATATGTCATCGATGTTAGGCCTACGATATTCGTCCTTTTGGTTATTTCACGTTCCTAATTGATTGGGAGTTTCGAGACTTTGGCGAGACATAAAAATCAAGGAGTGGGACTAGTTATCAAGGTCTGAGTTTCACCTCTATCATGAAAACATCTAACCCTAATAGCGTCGGTAGTTATCAGCAGATAAGACCTACTTAGAATATAATCAGGAAATTTACCATCAAGGTCCGGATGTCACTCCTGACTTGAGGGAAAATCTCGTGCAAAATACAAGCACTGATTAGTAGTGTTTCAAAGTATCAAGTGTATTTTGTGTCAGCCTTAGGAAAGGCATGTAAGTTTAGCGGGAAAATGTGCTGCTAGGAAGCAGATACGATAGAATGCATAATTCTTAAACAACAGATAAGAATCAAGATTCCTAGAACTATAGACTAGGGCAAGTATTCCTACTTATCCTAATTCCCTATAGTTATGGCTCTGATACCAATCTGTCACACCCCAACCGATGGTGGAAACATCGGGGTGCGAGCACTAAGTGTTTAGATTGCTCATGAGATTCCATAACACTAAATAGTTTCATTATAATTTAGATTGATTCAAACATTGTCTAAAACCAAAGAACCATCATCAAGTATCATAGTACATCAAGTCTCAAATATTGTTCAAAACTTATCTATCTAGATGAGTTTCTAAGCATCATCCTAGCTTGATTCCAAGATTCCTAGCATCCTGTCAGCCTGCAACATGTATTAAAATAGGGTCAGTACAAAAATGTACCGGCGAGTATACAAGTTTGAATAATAGCATACTAGATTAAAAGTCTCATATCCGTATGTAAATGCAACTAAATAGTTTCAGCCATGATAGTGTTCGCAGTCCAACAAGTGATAGCCCAAGTATCCCGATGCTTTGTTGTTTTCCCAAGTCTCAAGGAAAACTAGAATCCTCCAAAAAATACCCCTGAGAATAATGGGGAGGTGCTTCTCCTATATGGATACTATTGTTAAGGCGGAATGACACACCCTGGATTAAACGTCCACATAGCACAAATAGAATACAAGAATCACAAGTTTCACACAACATAGGATAGAGTTTAGATTCCAAAAGTTTCAAGTATCATTGTTCAATAGAATACATGTTACATCCCAAAGTTTAATCAAAAGGGATCGAGTATACTCACAGTGAGCGCTTAACAGATCAATTGTTATTGGATCAAAGGGAGCTCTTTAAAGTCAGCTTGATTAGATTACAACAGATAAGAGTCGGGCAGAATAACGAGATTCAATCAAGTGTCAGATCAGTCATCTTGATCGGATGGCTGTTCGATCGGATGGCTATCCGATCGGATTTCCATCCGATTGGGATGACTATGGTGTGAGAGTGACGGATTGCCATTCGATCGGATGGTCATGTGATCGAATGGCCATTCGATCCAAGTGTCCAGTTTCCAAATTATTACCAAGTTTATGAAAAATTTCTAAGTTTTGAAAGACTCACAAGCACATTGTCACCTTGATCGGATGGCGGTTCGATCGGATGGCTATTCAATCCGATTGCCATTCGACGATCAAGATTTAAGTGTCTAAACGTTTAAGGTTAGAAGACAATGTCACCTGATCGGATGGCAGTTCGATCGGATGGCTATCCGATAGGATTGCCATTCGACGATCAAAGGATTCAAAGTATCCATGTGTTAGGGTTAAGAGGTAAGTGTCACTTGATCGGATGGCGGTTCGATCGGATGGCTATCCGATCGGATTGCCACTCGATCGGGTTGTCCTTGTCCTGTTCCTAACTTGTAAAGTTTCTAAGTTTCTACTTAAACAACGACGACATGGTACGCATTGAGACAATGGTAAGCTCATCAGTGTACAGCCGATCTGATCGGGTGGGAATCACCCCAGTCCGTTCAGTCACCCGTTCGTGACGGTGCTTATGTCAGAATCCGTACTCCGACAACAATCCTTCTCCAAACCAACTCCAGACTATTTATCAAGTCTACAGTTCGTTTAATTCCAGATCTCACCATTTTAGGTACAAGTTTTAAGAAAAGATGAAGATAAACATAAGTTTTTAGCTAAAAGTCTAGATTTAGTGAATATTCAGTGTAAAACACATGAAATCCCTTAGATCTGAGCTAGATCTTGGCAGAAATGACATCACACCATAGTTTGGACAAACCACCATGATGACGTCACCTTCAAGAGCTCAAATCTTAGAGATTCGATGGTGAAAAGTGAGATTTCAAAGGGGAATCATGTAGAGAATAGCGTGTAGGTCAAAGATGTACAAGAATCTAGTGTAAAACGTATCGAAATTGCCAAGAAATGGAAGAAAAGAGGAGTTCGTGCGTCTTGGTCGAGTGAGGCTGTCACATCAGTGATAATGGTGATGTGACAGATCTATTTATAGTGTCAGGGTGAGTAAAGGAGGTGTGCAGTGGATCGGATGGCAACTCGGTCGAATGGCCATCCGATCGGTTGGTCATCCGATTGGATTGCCGTTCGGCCAATCCATCCTTTCCGCGTTACCGTCTTTGATTTGTTTTGCGAGTTAGATTAAGCGTTGCGTTGCGTGTTATTGGGTAATAGAATCACATAACTAGATTACATCATTAGTACCAAAGTTTCCATAGTTTCCATAGTTTCTTTAGTTTCCGCCAATGACAAGACCCTAGTCCCTCGTTCAACCAAGTCTCAAATTTTACGAGCCTCAAGAGTCAAGCACCAAAGTATCAAGTCTCATAGAATCATAGAATCATGGTATCATAGAATCATAGTCTCATAGCATCGTAGAATCATAGTTTCCAAGTATCAAGTATCAAGAATCATAGCATAAGTTTCACCAAGTATCAAACGTATCACATATCTCATAGTATGGGGGCTAAAAGTGACATTTAGGTAAAAGTCTAGGGACGCAGGCGTTACAGTTTCCCCTCCTTTAGGAGATTTTTCCCCGAAATCTAGGTAGAAGACTGCTCAAAGAGCTGCGGGTACTTGGCCTTCATCTCACTTTTCAGTTCCCAAGTGAATTCGGCGCCACGCTTTCCTTCCCATCGAACCTTGACTATGGGAATTTTGTCGCGCCTCAGTCGCTTGACGCCCTGATCCATGATTTCAACCGATTTCTCCACAAAGTGTACAACTTCATTTATTTGCAAGTCTTCCAGGGGAACTTGTAGTTCCTCGTCGGTAGGGCTATAAACGAACCGAACGAACACGAACAAGGCCTTGTTCGTGTTCGTTTGTTAAGGAAGTAAATGTGTTCACAAACGGTTCATGAACACTTACCGAACGAGATTTTATGTTCGTGTTCGTTCATTAAGGAAATGAGCGTGTTCGCGAACGGTTCACGAACGCAAACGAACACAAATAAATTTGGCGAACGCGACGAAGGATAAAGATAGATGGCCCAGAGAGTAGCACTCAACTTGAATCCCTTATTGTGGAATGGAGGTCGATTGTATTCGTGAATGTAAATAATGAGAAACAAAAGGGAAATGATGCATAAACAAGGTGAAGCCGTGAAAGTGGGTTTCCTAGTTTAATTGTTAGGGAAATAAAATAAATAAAAGTTTAATAATATAAAAAGTACAAATAAAATATAAGAAAGTACAAAGATCTTCAATTAAAACACAAACATATGAACATAAACGAACGCAAATCAACGAATGTTCACTAACACGTTCGTGAACACCTTACCGAACGTTCACGAACACAATCGAACGAACGAGACCTCTGTTCATGTTCGTTCATTTAACTAATTGAACGAAATTTCTTGTTCATGTTCGTTCGTTTATTAAACGAACGAACATAAACGAACTTCCCGCCGAACGGTTCACGAACTGTTCGCTGAACGTTCGGTTCGTTTACAGCCCTACTCGTCGGCTAGGCATTTACGTAGGTTAGACACGTGGAACACGGGATGCACGTTGTTTAGTTCCTGTGGCAGGTCGAGTCGGTACGCTACCTTGCCAATCATTTCGACTATCGCGAAAGGACCCACGTAGCGAGGAGCGAGCTTTCCCTTCTTACCAAAACGAACTACTCCTTTCCATGGAGATACCTTGAGAAGAACTCGGTCACCAACATCAAATTCCAGAGGCTTACGCCTATTATCAGCATAGCTCTTTTGTCTGCTCCTAGCATTGATCAAGTTATCATGGATATGAAGAATCTTATCCGTTGTCTCTTGAATAATCTCTGGGCCAGTAAATTGCTTGTCACCGACCTCGTGCCAGCTGAGAGGAGTTCGGCACTTGCGGCCTTTCAAAACTTCGAAAGGAGCCATCTGAATACTGGAATGATAGCTGTTGTTGTACGAGAACTCAATCAATGGTAAATGTACATCCCAGTTACCACTAAAGTCGATGACACAAGAACGGAGCATATCCTCCAGGGTATGAATAGTTCACTCGGTTTGTCCATCCGTCTGAGGATGAAAGGTCGTGCTAAGATTTAATGAGAACCCATGGTGGATTGAAAAGTTTGCCAAAGTCGTGAAGTAAATCGACCATCACGGTCAGATATTATGTCAAGAGGTATGCCATGACGGCATATAATCTCATCAGTATAGATTTAAGCAAGTTTCTCCACTTTATAATCTTCACGAATAGGAAGAAAGTGGGCCGATTTGGTCAATCGGTCAATTATCACCCAGATACTATCGTGACCGAAAGGTGTTCGAGGTAGCTTAGTAACAAAGTCTATAGCGTTGCTATCCCATTTCCAAACTGGAATTTCGGGCTATTCTAAGAGTCCTGAAGGACGTTGATGTTCAGCCTTAACTTTCGTACAGGTAAGGCATTTAGAAACTTATACAGCAATGTCCTTCTTCATGCCAGGCCACCAATAAGTCATACGCAGATCATGGTACATCTTATCGGCACCTGGATGAATAGAGTAACGAGATTTGTGGGCCTCATTCATAATAAGCTCACGGAGGCTATCGCGATTCGGTACCCAGATACGGTTGAGGTAGTATTGGAGTCCATTAGGTTTAGTTTCAAGTTGTTCAATCTTAGCGCCTTGGATTTCCACTTCTAGACTTCCTTCATTTGCTGACGTATACTGAGCGTCACGAATACACGCTTGAAGATCACTAGAGATACGGATAGCATTCACATGAGTTTTACGACTAAGAGCATCGACCACTACATTTGCCTTGCCAGGTTGATAGCGAATTTCGCAGTCGTAGTCGTTAAGAAATTCCACCCAATGTCTCTGTCGCATGTTCAGCTCTTTTTGGTCAAAGATATTTTGAAGACTCCTATGGTCAGCGAAAACCACACACTTAGTACCATACAGATAGTGTCGCCATATCTTTAACACAAACACAACTGCACCAAGCTCTAGATCGTGAGTAGTATAGTTTTTCTCATGTATTTTGAGTTGACGAGAAGCATAAGCAATAACCTTGTCCCATTGCATGAGCACACAGCCCAAACCACGATTCGAGGCATCGCAATATACCACAAAATCGTCATTCCCATCGGGGAGAGTTAGAACAGGAGTATTACACAGAAGAGTTTTAAGAGTCTGAAAAGATTCCTCTTGCTCGGGACCCAAAGCAAAAGGTCTCTCTTTCTGAGTTAAAGTAGTAAGAGGGACAGCGATCTTAGAGAAATTCGAGATGAATCGTCGGTAATAACCTGCCAATCCTAGAAAGGAACGAATCTCAGATGCAGATTTAGGCGTACTCCAATTCTTCACAACTTCGATTTTAGACGGGTCAACATGAATACCTTGCTTACTAACGACGTGACCAAGAAATTGCACTTCATTAATCCAAAACTCACACTTAGAAAATTTAGCATACAAACGTTTGCCAAGTAAGAGTTCAAGCATCAAGCGTAAATGACGAGCATGATTAACTTTACTTTTAGAATAAATGAGAATATCATCAATAAAGACTATCACAAAACCATCCAAATAGGATTTACAAACACGATTCATGAGGTCCATGAACACAGCGGGTGCGTTGGTCAATCCAAAAGGCATGACCACGAACTCGTAGTGTCCATAACGAGTACGAAAAGCGGTTTTGGGTACATCATCCTCGAGTACACAAAGCTGATGACAGCCAGAACGAAGGTCAATCTTCAAGAAACATGACGCACCTTGTAGTTGGTCAAATAGATCATCGATACGGGGGAGAGGATAACGATTCTTAATGGTAAGCTTATTAAGTTCACGGTAGTCGATACACATACGGAACGGACCATCTTTCTTCTTGACGAATAGCACGGGAGCACCCCATGGGGAGGTACTTAGACGAATAAATCCCTTGTCGAGTAGTTCCTGAAGTTGACTCGATAGTTCTTGCATCTCGGAAGGTGCAAGTCGATAAGGAGCCTTGGCGACGGGAGTCACACCAGGTATGAGATCAATACGAAAATCGACAGATCTAGGAGGAGGAAGACCAAGTAGATCTTCAGGAAAGACATCGGGGAAATCACACACCACTGGAACATCGCTTATGTTCTTCCCTTTGCTCTTTTGTTCCACTATGTGTGCCAAGAAAGCAAAGTTTTGTTTACGTAAGCACCTGCTCGCTTGTGTGCATAACATCAGCCTCAGCCCTTTCGAAGGTCGGTCTCCATAGACATGCAAAATATCGCCAGACGGTAGAGGTAGACGAAGGTCACCTGTTCTTGACGGTGCTTATGTCAGAATCCGTACTCCGGCAACAATCCTTCTTCAAACCAACTCCAGACTATTTATCAAGTCTACAGTTCGTTTAATTCCAGATCTCACCGTTTTAGATACAAGTTTTAAGAAAAGATGAAGATAAACGTAAGTTTTTAGTTAAAAGTCTAGATTTAGTGAAGATTCAGTTTAAAACACATGAAATCCCTTAGATCCAAGCTAGATCTTGGCAGAAATGACATCACACCATAGTTTGGACAAACCACCATGATGACGTCACCTTCAAGAGCTCAAATCTTAGAGATTCGATGGTGAAAAGTGAGATTTCAAAGGGGAATCATGTAGAGAATAGCGTGTAGATACAAGAATCTAGTCTAAAACGTATCGAAATTGCCGAGAAATGGAAGAAAAGAGGAGTTCGTGCGTCTTGGTCGAGTGAGGCTATCACATTAGTGAGAATGGTGATGTGACAGGTCTATTTATAGTGCCAGGGTGAGTAAAGGCGGTGTGCAGCGGATCGGATGACAACTCGGTCGAATGGCCATCCGATCGGTTGGTCATCCGATCGGATGGTCATCCGATCGGATTGCCGTTCGGCCAATCCATCCTTTCTGCGTTACCGTCTTTGATTCGTTTTGCGAGTTAGATTAAGCGTTGCGTTGCGTGTTATTGGGTAATAGAATCACATAACTAGATTACATCATTAATAACAAAGTTTCCATAGTTCCATAGTTTCTTTAGTTTCCGCCAGTGACAAGACCCTAGTCCCTCGTTCAACCAAGTCTCAAATTTTACGAGCCTCAAGAGTCAAGCACCAAAGTATCAAGTCTAATAGAATCATAGAATCATGGTATCATAGAATCATAGTCTCATAGCATCGTAGGATCATAGTTTCCAAGTATCAAGTATCAAAAATCATAGCATAAGTTTCACCAAGTATCAAAAGTATCACATATCTCATAGTATGGGGGCTAAAAGTGACATTTAGGTAAAAGTCTAGGGACGCAGGCGTTACATAGACCACCAACCATACAAGAAGTTGTAGAACTAGCAAATACCTTGACTGATGAATTAGTGCGTACCTAAGAAGAAAACCAAAGAGAGAACCTAGCTCAAAAGCTTACCCAGGAATTTCGCTACGGTAATTCCAACCGTGGGAAAAACGTAGGTTCTACTTCTACTCTTTACTGCAAGTATTGCAAAAGAAAGCATTCTGGGAGATGCTCCATATACTATAATTTCTGCAAAATATCTAGACACAAGGAAGAAGACTGCAGAAAGAAACCCAACAATAAGATATGCTACAATTGTGGAGAACAAGGTCATATTAAGCCGAATTGTCCGAAACTAGCTCCAGCCACGAACAGCAAGACTACTAAGAATGCTAGAGCATTTGTTCTGACAGCCGAAGAAGCAAAGATGATTCCGGACGTGATTGCCGGTACGTTTTTAGTTAATGATGTTTTTGGCCAAAGTATTATTTGACTCTGGTGCGAACCAAAGTTTTATTAATACTTCATTTTGAAAACTTCTCAATCAACCATTAACTAAACTCCAACAAGAATGTCTAGTAGAAACAGCAATTGGAGAATCCATTAAGATTACTGAAATCTTCCTAGAAAGGAACGAATCTCAGATGCAGATTTAGGCGTACTCCAATTCTTCACAACTTTGCTTTTAGACGG
Source organism: Helianthus tuberosus (assembly GCA_030545235.1). Taxonomy (NCBI): domain Eukaryota; kingdom Viridiplantae; phylum Streptophyta; class Magnoliopsida; order Asterales; family Asteraceae; genus Helianthus; species Helianthus tuberosus. The sequence goes on along the minus strand of JARYGA010034897.1, from coordinate 10,425 downwards.
GTCAACATGAATACCTTGCTTACTAACGACGTGACCAAGAAATTGCACTTCATTAATCCAAAACTCACACTTAGAAAATTTAGCATACAAACGTTTGCCAAGTAAGAGTTCAAGCATCAAGCGTAAATGACGAGCATGATTAACTTTACTTTTAGAATAAATGAGAATATCATCAATAAAGACTATCACAAAACCATCCAAATAGGATTTACAAACACGATTCATGAGGTCCATGAACACAGCGGGTGCGTTGGTCAATCCAAAAGGCATGACCACGAACTCGTAGTGTCCATAACGAGTACGAAAAGCGGTTTTGGGTACATCATCCTCGAGTACACAAAGCTGATGACAGCCAGAACGAAGGTCAATCTTCAAGAAACATGACGCGCCTTGTAGTTGGTCAAATAGATCATCGATACGGGGGAGAGGATAACGATTCTTAATGGTAAGCTTATTAAGTTCACGGTAGTCGATACACATACGGAACGAACCATCTTTCTTCTTAACGAATAGCACGGGAGCACCCCACGGGGAGGTACTTAGACGAATAAATCCCTTGTCGAGTAGTTCCTGAAGTTGACTCGATAGTTCTTGCATCTCGGAAGGTGCAAGTCGATAAGGAGCCTTGGCGACGGGAGTCACACCAGGTATGAGATCAATACGAAAATCGACGGATCTAGGAGGAGGAAGACCAAGTAGATCTTCAGGAAAGACATCGGGGAAATCACACACCACTGGAACATCGCTTATGTTCTTCCCTTTGCTCTTTTGTTCCACCACGTGTGCCAAGAAAGCAAAGTTTTGTTTACGTAAGCACCTGCTCGCTTGTGTGCATAACATCAGCCTCAGCCCTTTCGAAGGTCGGTCTCCATAGACATGCAAAATATCGCCAGACGGTAGAGGTAGACGAAGGTCACCTGTTCTTGACGGTGCTTATGTCAGAATCCGTACTCCGGCAACAATCCTTCTTCAAACCAACTCCAGACTATTTATCAAGTCTACAGTTCGTTTAATTCCAGATCTCACCGTTTTAGATACAAGTTTTAAGAAAAGATGAAGATAAACATAAGTTTTTAGTTAAAAGTCTAGATTTAGTGAAGATTCAGTTTAAAACACATGAAATCCCTTAGATCCAAGCTAGATCTTGGCAGAAATGACATCACACCATAGTTTGGACAAACCACCATGATGACGTCACCTTCAAGAGCTCAAATCTTAGAGATTCGATGGTGAAAAGTGAGATTTCAAAGGGGAATCATGTAGAGAATAGCGTATAGATACAAGAATCTAGTCTAAAACGTATCGAAATTGCCGAGAAATGGAAGAAAAGAGGAGTTCGTGCGTCTTGGTCGAGTGAGGCTATCACATTAGTGAGAATGGTGATGTGACAGGTCTATTTATAGTGTCAGGGTGAGTAAAGGCGGTGTGCAGCGGATCGGATGACAACTCGGTCGAATGGCCATCCGATCGGTTGGTCATCCGATCGGTTGGTCATCCGATCGGATGGTCATCCGATCGGATTGCCGTTCGGCCAATCCATCCTTTCTGCGTTACCGTCTTTGATTCGTTTTGCGAGTTAGATTAAGCGTTGCGTTGCGTGTTATTGGCTAATAGAATCACATAACTAGATTACATCATTAATAACAAAGTTTCCATAGTTCCATAGTTTCTTTAGTTTCCGCCAGTGACAAGACCCTAGTCCCTCGTTCAACCAAGTCTCAAATTTTACGAGCCTCAAGAGTCAAGCACCAAAGTATCAAGTCTCATAGAATCATAGAATCATGGTATCATAGAATCATAGTCTCATAGCATCGTAGGATCATAGTTTCCAAGTATCAAGTATCAAAAATCATAGCATAAGTTTCACCAAGTATCAAAAGTATCACATATCTCATAGTATGGGGGCTAAAAGTGACATTTAGGTAAAAGTCTAGGGACGCAGGCGTTACATAGACCACCAACCATAGAAGAAGCTGTAGAACTAGCAAATACCTTGACTGATGAATTAGTGCGTACCTAAGAAGAAAACCAAAGAGAGAACCTAGCTCAAAAGCTTACCCAGGAATTTCGTTACGGTAATTCCAACCGTGGGAAAAACGTAGGTTCTACTTCTACTCTTTACTGCAAGTATTGCAAAAGAAAGCATTCTGGGAGATGCTCCATATACTGTAATTTCTGCAAAATATCTAGACACAAGGAAGAAGACTGCAGAAAGAAACCCAACAAAAAGATATGCTACAATTGTGGAGAACAAGGTCATATTAAGCCGAATTGTCTGAAACTAGCTCCAGCCACGAACAGCAAGACTACTAAGAATGCTAGAGCATTTGTTCTGACAGCCGAAGAAGCAAAGATGATTCCGGACGTGATTGCCGGTACGTTTTTAGTTAATGATGTTTTTGGCCAAAGTATTATTTGACTCTGGTGCGAACAAAAGTTTTATTAATACTTCATTTTGAAAAGTTCTCAATCAACCATTAACTAAACTCCAACAAGAATGTCTAGTAGAAACAGCAATTGGAGAATCCATTAAGATTACTGAAATCTTCCAGGGAGCAAGAATAGAATTTTTAAATCAAAAGTTTATTGCAAACCTTTACCCAATGAATCTGGCAGGATTTGATATGGTACTAGGAATGGATTTGTTAATAGCCAATAAAGCCAGTATTCTATGTGATCAAAAGTCAATACAAGTAAATTCACCAAAAGGTGAAAAGATCACAATTAAAGGAGATAAGCCAACCAGATCCACGAAATTCATCTATGTGTTGAAAACTGCAAGCTGTGCAAGAAAAGGGTCACTAGTGTGTATGATTTCAATAATCATTCACACTAAAGGAAAGGAATTAAAAGATATCCCTGTAGTATCTCAATTTTCAGATGTATTTCTAGAAGAATTACTAGGATTACTGCCAGACAGAGAAATCGAATTCCGAATTCATTTGCTACCAGGAACAGCACCAATTGCCAAAGCACCTTACCGTTTAGCACCCACAGAAATGCAAGAGCTAAAGAAACAGTTAGACGAACTGATGGAGAAATGATTTATACAGCCAAGTTCATCGCCATGGGGAGCACCGATCTTATTCGTCAAAAAGAAATACGGATTAATGCGTATGTTCATTGATTACCGAGAATTGAACAAAGTCACAATTAAAAATCGGTACCCATTACCGAGAATCGATGATTTGTTTAATCAATTACAAGGAGCTCGATTCTTTTCTAAAATCAATTTACGCTCAGGATATCACGAAAAGCCAAAAAGAGTACGTTCTCTTAAATTAAATCTGCAGATAGATTTAAACGAGCAAATTAGAAAAGTACAAGAATCAGTAATCAAGGATGATACTGAAAAATTGAAAGGAATGATGAAGGAATTAGAACAAGGAACAGATGGAATCTGGAGATTTCATAAGAAAATGATTTGGAAACCTAAACGAGGAAACCTACGTAACAGAATATTAGAAGAAGCCCATAAGTCTAAATATACGATACATCCTGGAAGTGATAAAATGTATCAACACTTAAGAAAGAATTTCTGGTGGATAGGAATGAAAAAGGATATAACAGCTTATGTAGCCAAGTGTCTAACTTGTTCAAAGGTCAAAGCTGAACACCCGAAACCCTCAGGATTGTTGCAGCAATTGGAAATGCCTATATGAAAATGGGAATTGATAACAATGGACTTTGTTACCAAATTACCCAAGGCACGAAAAGGTAATGATACAATCTGGGTGATTGTAGATAGATTAACTAAATCTGCTCATTTCTTGCCAATGAATGAAACTTTCAGTATGGAGCAATTAGCAAAATTATATGTAAATGAAATAGTTTCATTACATGGAATTCCTTTATCAATTGTTTCTGATAGAGATAGCCGTTTTACTTCTCATTTTTGGACAAGTTTCCAAAAAGCAATGGGAACCAAGCTAAATATAAGCACCGCTTATCATCCACAAACGGATGGACAAAGCGAAAGGATGATTCAGACAATGGAAGATATGCTTAGAGCTTGTGTAATTGACTTTGGAGGAAATTGGGATGATCAGTTACCATTAATAGAATTTTCATACAATAACACCTATCATACCAGTATCAATGCTGCACCATTTGAAGCACTTTATGGACGAAAGTGCCGAACCCCGGTCTGTTGGGCAGAAATTGGAGAAAAGCAATTATCTGGACCAGAGATAGTGCAAGAGACAACAGACAAGATTATTCAAGTCAAGGAACGACTAAAATCAGCACACGATCGACAAAAGAGTTATGCTGATAACAGGCGGAAGCCATTGGAATTTCAAGTAGGAGACAAGGTATTATTAAAGGTGTCACACCCCGACCACGTAAAACAACAAATCATGGCGGAAACGTCGGGGAGTGTTGTAACTGAATTATTGTTTCACAACCATGGATACAAAGGAGTTTCGTTTTATTAAATATTAAACATCATTGTCTTTGCGACTGAACAAGCAATTTATATATCGACTATCATTATTATTATGTCACTAAGGCCTCGTCCGGATCCTATGTGACACATGCATCCTAGCAATCAACATCAAGCAACTTCACCTGAAACATATGTAAAATCAAAGTCAGCAAAGAAATGCTGGCGGCACATAGGTTTTTGTGTGAGTGTCAGATTCATGGCTCGTTTATATGTTAAAATAACTCGTACAACTTCGTTGTTCGATAGTAGAAAACCTTGTTTTGTAAAATGTTTGTATAAAAAAATGATTTAACCAACTTAAAACAATTGTTTATAGTTTAAAAAAATATCTCGTTGCCATGAATCTTAACCCAAAACATTTGTTTAAGTAAACCAAATCGTATATCGTTCTCGTAAAATAACTCGTATGGTTTATATCCTTCCGAAAACATCGTTAAGTGACATCGTTTCAAAATCGTTAACTCGTTTATATCGTTTCCAAATCGTTTAAATCGTTCAATCATTCTCGTATCGTTCAATCGTTCTCGTTCAACTCGTTCTCGTTTTAATTGTGAAAACTACGTTTGGTCGTCTCGCTAATAACATTCAAACCTTCGTGACTCGTCTATCTCGTTTCTCGCATTAACAAACCACCAAAGGGTATGTTAACAATCACAGATTCAGTTTATATCCACCTAACCCACACATAACCATGGGTGCAGTCCGATAACGGGATTTGCCAGATCCTATGGTACCATAACCTAATACTGGTCGGTTCGGCCAAAATTAATGAATGTCATTCGTTATGTAACTACAAGCAACAAGTTCGTTCACATTGTCGAAATCGTTATTAATTTAGTATAAACCATCTTAATCGTTTTGAAACCATCGTTAACACATCGAAATCGTTTTGATACGTATGAATCACCCCAAAACAATCGAAAATAGTAAAAGAGGGGATCTATGTACTCACCTTTGGGTGCGTTTTTATATGTTAACACAATCTCTCAAATTGTTTATTCGTCCTAAATTAAATAAGAATGATTTAATAATCAAAAACCCACAAAAATACATAAGTTTCTCCGATACATAGAATTTTCACATAACTTTGAGATCTTTCTCAAAAAGTTATTATTTTTTATTATATTGGTGTTTTTGTATACATATGAGTTCACATATATATTTTAAAAACTTCGCGACTTGAATGATTTTATTGGTGACCCTTATCATGATATAAGCAATATATCTACGATTTGCGCGTCGTAATATATATACTCAAATGTGATGTAGATTTAATATCGTAATACACATAATATTGTTAACACCAAACACATCATCATACACATATTGTAAAACACATAACACATTATAACACATAAAATTTACCCATGAACAACCCATTCTAGTGTACATTGAAAAACACGTATTTTAGCGATTCGGTAACGTTTTTGGGCACCGGAAGTCACGTATGACTAACCAAACACCAAGTAAACTCAATATAAGTTAAAATACTTATTTTTATATCAAAAATATCAGTTTACTTACTGATCTAAAACAGTTTTATAAAAATCTTCTGAAAAGCCGAATTTTAACCGTTTTACCGCACATAAATCATGCAAATTTCACATATTTTACCACTTTTTAAGCTATATGTACAACATGCAAAGCTATCAAACCTATGTCAAAGTTTCATGCCATTATAATATACCAAATAATGTTATTTTTAGTGTTTATAGTCTGTTCTAAAACATTTTTGTCACATAACCATTTTTTATCACTTCTTGAGCTTTAAATCAACATGTATTCTCATGTACAAGTGCCTAAAGCACACTATCATATCATCATCATTTTATATGAATCTAAATGCATCCAATATGCAACTTATTCATGTTTATTTGCTGATGTATTTTAACATTTATCATATCACACACAAATCATCCAACACTTGCATTTCAACTATCATTCATGAACAAGCAACAACTTAAATAAGTACTTATCAAGAATTCAAACTTCAAAACTCATACACCCATATATATATGTATACGGTTATATACACACATGAACATCACCATTTTTATTTGTATCAAGACCCATTTCATTTTAGGTTTCAAGTTTGTGAAAATTCCAAGATTCAAGAGAAACTTCAAATCATCAAGAACAACCAAGAATCAAGAGTATGATTTAAACATAAATGTTATACCTTCAAGATTCAAGTAAGTTGTTGGATGAGGTTTGATGATATGGAGCTTGAAATCACTTGAAAGCACCTTGGAAACACCTTTGGATCTTCACACCAACTTGAATTTAGTTTGAAATGGGGTTGGATATTGAAGAACAAAGTTGCAAAGATGAGAATGGTGATGGTGATAGTGTGGACGGTTGGGAGGAGAGAGAGAAGGAAGATTTGAGTGATCTTGGTAAGATTTGGAAGAAGATATATAGAGATTTGCAAGATTTAAGAAGCAGGCATGCACATACACTTGGCCAAAATAAAATCAAGTAAAGATCTAGAAAAACATTTGGTGGGGGCCACCCCATGTGACCGTGAAAATGGAAGGGGGGGGGGGGTAAAGTGTAAGTTTGTTGGTAAAAATAGATAAAATAGGCATTTAACTGGATACCGGGTATTTTATCTAGCGTTTAAATCCCGGTTTATGGCGTTCTAAATTATTTTTATTATTCTATAAAAATAAATTCGCCAAAATATTACTGAAATAAATTTCAGGTGCCGAGACTGGCTGCGTTGTCTGCGTTTTGCAGTAGAAGCACTGTGTCACGCGGTGCACGCTTAAACTTGAAAAATAACGTTTTTAAGCGTTTTAATTTATTTTTCAACACGAACCTGATTAAAATAAATTTTTAATCATAACAGAATATTTTTAGGATTTAAATATTATCCGGGCGGTCACCAATGTTCGTTTCGCAGTTTTGTCGTAATTAGTTCTTTAGTTCAAATAAACATGTTTTTGCCATACCGAATCCTTAGAAACTTATTTCTAAGTTATGTAAAAGATATTTAGGGTATGTTTGGCTTACGTCACAGTTCCGGAGTGTACGTCGCGTTAAACTGATTGCGTTTACGCTCCAGTTTGCGTATAACCTTCCAGAAAGCGATTTAAAGCTTGAAATCGGAATCGAATCAAATTGCAAAATTATTAAACACAATTACACACATAATAACACCAAAGTACATTGTTTCATTGATAATCAACATTGTTTTATATTATACATCGATTACAGAACACAGTTGTCACAGTCTCCCCTACTTTAGGAAATTTCGTCCCGAAATTTTATTTAGAGGAAACTTGTGAAAACAAATGCAGATATTTCGTCTTCATCTGGTCCTCACATTCCGAAGTAAACTCGGGGCCACGTTTGGATTCCCAGCGAACTTTGACCAATCGAATCCGTTTGTTCTTCAACTGTTTGAATGTACGGTCCACTATCTCCACAGGTTTCTCGACAAAGTGCATCATTTCATCGATTTGAATCTCGTCGAGAGGAATGTGAAGATCAGCATCAGCTAAACACTTTCACAAATTGGACACGTGAAAAGTCGGATGAATATTTCCAAGCTCTGGAGGTAGCTCTAGTCGATAGGCAACCTTTCCAATTCTTTCTACAATCTTAAATGGTCAAACATATCGTGGTGCAAGTTTTCCTTTCTTTCCAAATCTCACCGCTCCCTTCCAAGGTGACACCTTGAGTAGGACATGGTCTCCGATTTGAAATTCTAAGGGCTTGCGTCGCATATCCGCATAACTCTTTTGACGGCTTCGAGCTGTCACAAGATTATCGCGGATTTTCTTGATTTTGTCTGTTGTTTCCAGAATGAGCTCAGGTCCAGTAAGTTGAGCTTCACCGATCTCACTCCAACAGACAGGTGAACGACATTTTCGACCGTAGAGAAATTCGAATGGTGCCATATTAATACTAGCATGATAACTGTTGTTGTAAGAGAACACGATCAGTGGAAGATGAGAATCCCAATTACCACCAAAGTCTATCACGCATGCCCTAAGCATATACTCCAAAGTTTGAATCGTCCTCTTAGATTGACCATCTGTTTGGGGATGATAAGCAGTGCTTAGATTTAGTTGGGTTCCCAAAGCAGATTGCATGGTCTTCCAAAAATGAGATGAAAACCGAGCATCACGATCGGAAATGATATCCAAAAGAACACCATGTCGTGATACAATCTCATCAACATAAATCTTTACAAGTTTATCAGCAGATAGATCCTCGCGAATCGGTATAAAATGAGCTGATTTCGTTAATCGATTGATAACAACCCAAATAGCATCGTGACCTTTAGATGTACGCGGTAACTTAGTGATGAGATCCATTGCAATGTTCTCCTACTTCCAAACCGGAATCTCTGGTTGTACAAGCAAACCGGAAGGTCGTTGATGTTCAGCCTTGACTTTGAGACAAGTTAGGCATTTTGATACATACAAGGCAACATCCTTCTTCATACCAGGCCACCAGAACTGAGTACGAAGATCCTTGTACATTTTATCAGCACCAGGATGGATAGAATATCGGGACTTGTGAGATTCGTCCATTACCAAAGTGCGAAGATCGTCTTGTTTCGGAATCCACAAACGTTCCTGGAAATATAGCAACCCATCGTCCTTCGTTTCGAGTTTAAGTTCGAGTTGAAGCGGTAGCTCATATTTCAATAAGTCTTTGATCACACAAGATCGTTGAGCTTGAAGGACATGAGATTGAATATCAGATAGAGTTCGAACAGAATGAAGCTTGACTCGTTCCTTTCGACTAAGCGCATCGGCTACGACATTCGCCTTACCAGGATGGTAGCGGATCTCGCAATCATAATCGTTTAAGAGTTTAACCCAACGTCGTTGCCTCATGTTTAGCTCCTTCTGATTGAGAATATGCTGGAGACTTTTGTGGTCTGTGAAAACCACACACTTCGTTCCATAGAGGTAGTGTCTCCAGATTTTAAGTGCGAAAACCACAGCTCCTAATTCAAGATCATGAGTTGTATAGTTCTTCTCGTGAATTTTCAACTGTCTAGACGCATAAGCTATGACTTTACCTCGTTGCATAAAAACGCAACCAAGTCCTAGATTCGACGCGTCACAATAGACAACAAAATCATTGTTTCCCTCAGGTAGAGATAAAACAGGAGCATCACAGAGCTTCCGTTTCAGCATTTGGAACACTTCTTCTTGCTTAGGTCCCCACTCAAAAGGCTTATTTTTCTGAGTCAAAGCAGTGAGTGGAACCGCGATCTTTGAGAAATTAGAAATGAATCGCCGATAATAACCAGCAAGACCAAGAAATGATCGAATCTCTGTAGGTGTTGTCGGTGTATTCCAATCCTTAATAGCAGCTATTGTGCAAGGATCCACATGAATACCTTGCTTGTTGACTATATGACCCAAACACTGAACTTCTTTAAGCCAAAATTCACACTTGGAGAATTTAGCAAAAAGTTGTTCCTTCTTCAGGAGTTCCAGAGTCAAACGAAGGTGTTGTTCATGATTGGCTTGAGACTTTGAATAAATGAGAATATCGTCGATGAACACAATGATGAACTTGTCTAAATAAGGTTACAGACCCTATTCATTAAATCCATGAAAATGGCTGGAGCATTTGTTAAACCAAATGGCATGACAGTGAACTCATAATGCCCATATCTCGTACGGAAAGCAGTTTTGGGAATATCGTCTTTGAATACACGAAGTTGATGATACCCAGATCGCAGATCGATCTTCGAAAAGCATGAAGCACCTTGCAGCTGGTCGAAGAGATCATCAATTATAGGTAGGGGATATCGATTCTCGATGGTAAGCTTATTAAGCTCACGATAATCGATACACATTCGAAAAGATCCGTCTTTCTTTTTCACAAAGAGGACAGGAGCTCCCCAAGGTGAAAAGCTCGGACGGATGAATCCTTTATCAGACAATTCTTGAACCTGTTTTGATAACTCTTGCATCTCCGATGGTGCAAGACGATAAGGTGCTTTC